>CM077153.1:243275915-243445466 GCA_039583875.1 Platanthera guangdongensis
TTAATATCCTTAGACACCACAACATCAATGTCTCTACACTGCATAAAAGAATAAACCTCAATTTTTTACAATAATGTTGTAACTAAATTCAGTTATTGAATGGCTCGTATAATTGTTTCTATGGTGATCAATGACCACTCTACGAGAAGCGGAAAAACACTAGGCCCAAATGAAAGAAAATCCTTCCAAGCAAAGGACAATGAAGAGGTTAAAACTAGCAAATTCATTATCCCTCAAATTTCATGCATAGTCATGCAACCACTGAGCGCCGGCTGAGTGCTCTCGAGAGGGACTACTCGCACCTCATATGGGAGATGGAGCGCTAAGGAGGTGGGTATGAGGAAACCTATTTCGGAAGGCACATCACGAGATCGAGGGACTAGATGCGCTTGGTCCACCCAGAGATGACTGTCGTGACCGTGTACTATTATCCTTGAGTGCCTCCGTGGTCAGGGAGGCGAGATCGGGGTCGTTGGAAATGGATCCAGTATTAAGTCTGTCAACTCTCGCCACCTCTCACACAACCTTCTGCTTGCCCTTCTTTTATTTATACCCCTTCTATTTTGTTTTGTAAGATACACTTAAGTTTGATCTCACCCGGCGAGTGGCCTTTTGTATTTTAAGCAAGGCTTTCTATTTAACCATGGTCTTCCCTGGAGGCTTTCGCCATTCCCAGGTAAGAGGAGCGACGATGGGACTGGATGGATTATGAGGCGTCAAAATGTCTAGAAATTCTATCTGCATCCCCGACGCCTAGGAAACCTCATTATTGCCATTTTTTATAAATAGGCCCTCCAGATACCGTATTTACTATCATTTCGATTCTGAGTCATCGTCTTGCTCTCTTGCACACTCGCGACTTTGATGCCACGCGTCTGCGCAAACATAGCTTCCCCTACAGATTCGCAAGATGCCGGGAGAGATTGTCAGCCGAACGCGGTGTGCATAAGACTTCATTGACCATGACTTCCCCCTACAAGCTGACCAAAGAGGAATATCTTTCCACCATTGCCAATTACGTGCTACTGGGGTTCCTCACACGCCATCCTGATAGCTCTGATAAAATTAACTTCTTGCCGAAAGGGGATCTCGTCATTCCCCTGGAACACTTCGAGGTGGGATTTCGCCTCCTCCTTTGGCCGGAGGTGCGCCAGACCCTCCAGTACTTCAGAGTAGTTCCCACCCAGCTTAATGAATTCTGTCGCCATCCTGGCATCATTCACCTGCTATATGCACGAAGAGCTGATTGAGTTCACCTCTCGATCTTCCGGAAGCTATTCAACTTCAGGGCCAAGAGTGGGATCATATTCTTCTTGGTCCAGACGATGAATACCAGTGGTCTGATCAACAAGAACCACTGCTAGCCCGAGAAGTTCATCTTCATGTCAGGGAACTTTGACAACATTTCCCTCTCTCCAGTTTAGCATGACGATGCGAATTACAGGCCTTCCGCACTCGAGGGCCACAAGAACGTCATTCACGCCTTCTTCGGCACGAAGAATTTCAATGTAAAGTACCCACACCGGAACCTTGACTCCCTTATGCCCATTCTCACTGGGGAAGGTACCATTCTATCCTCTTTGCTTATAATTCCCCTATCTTGGACATCAAGTAAAACTTACCCTCACTTTTCGTGGAGGTGAGTGAGAGGTCCCCCTCAGGCAACCTTATGAGGAAACTGAGGTTCTCACCCACGATTTGTCTCTCGCCCAATCTGCGACTGCAGCCTGCAGGGAGGAGCCGGGCACTTCGTCTTAGCCGAGTGCTCCAGAAGCGGAAGCCGGATGCTCCTCCCCCAACATCTTCCAAAAAGGACAAAACATCAGCGCTAACCAAGGGCAAGACCGTCGTCGAAGCCCCCACCAAGACTCCGACCATGATGGATACGACGAGCAATGCCGCTAAGATCGCCGCTGCGATCGAGATGGCTCCCGCGGGATCGGTTCCGAGAGGGCACCAAAATTCCAGCCTCGACGAAAAGTATATGGACGAGGCAGGTCAGCCTCTGCTCCCATAGGACCACAAGGCCAACTAGGCTTCCATTTCAACGCTCCTCCACACATGGATAGAGCAGTATTCCACCTGCGGCGACGCTTTCGCATTCTCCTTCGGGCTATATGTAACACCCCATCTGTCGCATGGCATATAACAGAAGGTCCAGCTGGAACCAGACGCCATATACCACAGACAGTCGGAAGGATTACCAAATGAATAATCAAAACATCCAATTAATACTACTCGTCCTACACAGAGCATTCTAGCGGAAGTTTTTAAAGTTGAACGAACCCAAACTTAAATCCATCAAATATGAATGTCCACAGCTACAACAACAGGAATGAAACCCCAACTACACTGAAACAGGTACATGGCCTTATGACCTTACAGATATTCACTTAATATAACATGTCTTACATACATCGGCTCGCAGGCCGGCCACACATGATAAATGTAAAAACAACTATTCTACGGCCTTGTAGGGCCAGCACAGCAACATGGGCTCCAGCCCGCTATTTGGCGCTCGGCTCCGCAGCACCTGCAAGCACATACCACCGCACGGTGGCAAACAAGGCAACGGTCAGCTAAAAACCGACCAAATTATAACGACCCCGCCCCTTACTCGGGACGGCGGTGCTCTTTGCCTGCATAGCATTAGTCAAATAAAATAATATAGTGCAATTATATTTCTCCACAGGTGTAGGCTCGCACGGCCAAATACCCCGTGCACTCAGGGCACATTTATGGTGAACCCTGACCAATCAGTGCATTCACCACCACCCCTAGGATGGCAACAACATGTGAGCATTTAGCCTATCTGACCACCGTCTAAGGCTCCGACTATGCCTACGGCCAGTGCCCGTCTTCGGATTTCTCGCACCGTACCACATAGCCTAGGTCCAATTACACTTGCCCGTTGCTCACGCTGCATATACAATTTAAGTCCTACGCGTGGGCCAAGCTTCTCTCGGATCCCAAATTTTCCAAAACAATCTCATAACCCAGTTATGATCAAGGTCGGTTCCCAGAACGCCAAGTTAGCAGAACACGTTTTCGCTCAATTTTCCGGGTGCGCCTTGAAGCTAACCTCCAAGGATCCCTGCTGCAATCTACCGCGTAGAAACCCGAAAAACCCAAAGCACGGAGTCTTCTCCGGCAAATCATATCAAATGCAACATCACTGATCCAGACAAAATACGTCAGGGTAGGCTTCACACACAATGCCTATGCCCGTACTTGTGATTCCGGGCTCTATATGCAACACAAGGGGGACTATTCACATCAACCCCAAGGAACACCATGCACTCGCCGCACACTCGCGGGAGCGGGATTCCCTATGCAGAAAGAAAAAGCTTCACATGCTCAAGTTGAGAATCGTTACCCTTGTAGTCCGTTTTGGCGCCATGGAAAAACTACGCGGACAGAACTCTTCGCAACGACCTTCCCTCAACGGATCCGCTCTCCGATTTTGAAACGGTGCTCCGGTGCTCCACCGGCGGCCAGAAACCTCCTTCTTCTTCCTCTTCTCTCTCACTTTGGAAGGAGAAAGCTTTGGAGAGAAAATGAGGAATTAACCCCCAATTCCCGGCCTTAGTAGAGCAGGATCTCATCTGGGCCGTCGGATCTTAATTAAAGAAAATGAACGGCTCAGATCTGCATAAAATTCTCCAGACCTGGGCCGAACACGACTTGGCACACGGTCGTGTCCCAGGCCGTGTGCCTCGATCCAGGCACGATCGTCGAACTGAGAAACAACACACGGGCTAAGACATGCCCGTGTCTCACCTTACACGACCGTGTCGGTTTCCTCGACATGCCCGTATTCGGGGGAGTGTCACGTATAACCGCCAAGGCAACGGACACGACCCTACTGCACACGGGTAGGGACACGGGTTGGCACACGACCGTGTCGGATGACACGACCGTGTCATCCGGCCGTGTTCCTGGTCGTGTCCTGCTCGGGTTGAAAACGTCCAAAAATCACCAGCCAGACATGGCCTTGGACACGCCCGTGTCCTAGGCCGTGTACCCCTATACAGGCACCAAAAACCCTTTTTCGCGACCGACTCGCACACAATTTTCGGGGCGTTACAAATCTCCCCCACTTAAGGAATTTCGTCCCGAAATTAAGCAAAGGTACACAAAATATAAATGATACCTGAGTGGAATAACTCGGGGTATTCCTCCAACATAGCTTGCTCTCGCTCCCAAGAAAGCTCCTCACGTCCGCAATTATCACAACGGACTTTAACCATTCAGACCTCCTTGTTGCGGAGTCGTTTGACTGCAACATCTTCAATTCGTACTGGCTTGATCCTTGTTGTCAACTCATAATCAACCGGTACCTGATTGTCTGTAACGATCTGCGAAGGCTCTTGCACTACCTTACGCAACACCGATACGTGAAACACGTC
This sequence comes from Platanthera guangdongensis, assembly GCA_039583875.1. Lineage (NCBI taxonomy): Eukaryota > Viridiplantae > Streptophyta > Magnoliopsida > Asparagales > Orchidaceae > Platanthera > Platanthera guangdongensis. Next base: position 243,280,325 of record CM077153.1, read on the forward strand.
ATGCAGCCCACTCAACTCCGTCGACAGCTTCAACCTATACGCCGCCTCGCCAACACGCTCCAGGATTTCAAATGGTCCAAGATATCTCGGACTCAGCTTCTTTAAGTGTCGAACCCGCGATACACCCTTGAATGGCTTGATTTTTAGATATACCATGTCGCCAACGTTAAACTCCACATTTCTATGTTTGGCGTTGTAATACTTTGACTGTCTATCCTGAGTAATCTTCAGCCTTTCCTGAATTGTCCGTATCATTGAAGTGGCGTCTTCCACCGTTTGACGTTTATACAACTTCGATTCGCCTGCCTCCAACCAAGACAATGGCGTACGACACTTCCTCCCGTACAAGGCTTCGAAAGGCGCCATTCCAATACTTGCCTGAAAGCTGTTGTTGTACGCAAACTCCACCATGTACAAGTGATCCTCCCAATTCTTCCCGAAATCTAGGACGCATATGCAAAGCATGTCCTCCATAGTCCTGTTGACTCTCTCGGTTTGTCCATCTGTCTGCGAGTGAAAGGCTGTACTAAACTTTAGCTTAGTACCCAACAGACCATGCACCAACCTCCAGTCATTCGACGTGAAGCGTCCATCATGATCACTAATAATACTGCGAGGCACACCATGCAATCGTACAATATTATCCACGTACAGTTTGGCTAACTTTTCCACCGGATCTTCCTTTCTGACTGCGATAAAGTGCGACACCTTTGTCAACCTATCTACGACCACCCAAATGGCGTTGTTTCCCTTCTGCGACTTCGGCAAACCGTGCACAAAATCCATAGATATGTCATCAAACTTCCATTCTGGGATAGGAAGGGATTTCAAGAAACCTCCGGGCTTCTGGCATTCCGCTTTCACCAATGCACAAGTACGACACTTGGCCACATAAAGTGTCACATCCTTCTTCAAACCCGGCCACCAGAATAATTTCTTCATATCTCTATACATTTCCGTGCTTCCCGGGTGGATTGAGTACTTGGTATGATGAGCCTCATACATCAACTCCTCCCGAATATTATCCGCACTAGGAACGCATAGACGACCGTCCTTCCTTAGCAACCCATATTCAACCACAAACTGGGAATTTGACTCATCCAAAGATTCTTCCAAGATCTGCCTCATGCTACTATCCTGAACCAAAGCCCGCCAAACTCTATCCTCTAGGTCACACTGCACCTCTGTCCAAAACAGTTTCGCCTCGGCACTAGACTGCTTATCGACACAAGATATCTCCAATGCCTCCAACTCTTGGACCAATCTCTCATCATGTACCGATAACCAGTTGGCTTGTGCGGGAACCTTACGACTCAAAGCATCCGCCACTGCATTTCCCTTCCCAGGCACATAGTGTATCTTGAAGGTATAGTCCCCTAAGAACTCCATCCACCTCCGCTGCCTCATGTTCAGATCCTTTTGGTCCAACCGGTACTTCAAACTCTTATGATCGGTGTAAATATCGACCTTCACATCGTACAGATAGTGCCTCCAAAGCTTTAGAGAAAATATCACGGCCGCTAACTCTAAGTCATGGACCGGATAATTCCTCTCGTGAACCTTCAGTTGTCGTGAACCATAAGCTATCACTCTCCCATGTTGTAGCAGAACACAGCCCAAACCACTGCTTTAAGAATCACTATAGATCTCGAACCTTTCGGTTCCACTTGGCGAACATAAAATAGGCGTCGTGGTTAACCTCCTCTTCAACTCTTCGAAAGCCTGTTCGCACTCCGGAGACCACATGAACTTCTGATCCTTTCTTGTCAATGTTGTGAGTGGTAGTGCTATCCGCGAGAAGTTCTCTACGAAGCGCCTGTAGTAGCCAGCAAGCCCCAGAAAACTCCGGACCTCTGCCCCCGTAGTCAAAGTAGGCCACTCCCGTATCGCCACTCTCTTCGCCGGATCCACCGCTATTCCTTCTCCACTGACAACATGACCAAGGAACGCTATCGAGGATAACCCGAATTCACACTTGGAGAACTTTGCATACAACTGACTTTTCCTCAATGTCTCCAACACCATGTGTAAATGCTTGTAGTGATCCTCCTCGCAAGGCGAATACACCAGGATATCATCGATAAATACTATCACGAACTGATCCAGGTATTCTCTGAACGTCCTATTCATCAGATCCATAAACACGGATGGCGCATTCGTCAACCCAAACGGCATGACCGTGAACTCGTAATTCCCAAACCGCATACTGAATGTTGTCTTTGGGATGTCGCTCTCCCTTATCCTCAACTGATAGTAACCAGACTTCAAATCTAACTTCGAATATACAGTTGATCCAACCAACTGATCAAACAGATCGTCAATCCTTGGGATTGGATATTTGTTCTTCTCTGTAAGTTTGTTCAATTCCCGATAATCGATACAAAGCCGCAAGCTCCCATCTTTCTTCTTAACAAACAGAACTGGTGCGCTCCAAGGCGACGAACTCGGACGCACATAAACTTGCTCTAGCAACTCTGGCAGTTGCACCTTCAACTCTGTCATTTCTCTTAGGGTTATCCGATAGGGGGAGCGTGACACCGGTTTGGCACCCGGTACCAGCTCTATAGTAAAGTCTATCTCCCGCCGAGGAGGGGCTCCTGGGATATCATCTGGAAACACATCAGGATACTCGGACACAACTAGGATGCTGTCCAAACTAGGCTTAGGCGTCGAAGTCTGCACTAGAGTGACATATAGTTCTGCCCCAGACCGAGCTGCCTTAAACATCTGAAGGGCTGACATCAGAACTTTCCCTGACCCCTTCATGCCCGCAAAAGTAGTCTCTCGATCAGTGTACAGACCCAACTTGACTTCTTTACGGTTGCAATCAATGCATGCACTTTGCTCCGAGAGCCAATCCATACCGAAGATTACGTCGAACTCCAATAATGGTAGGATCAATGCCCGCAAATCAAACTCCTAGTCTCCAATTCGAATCTTCACAACACAAATCCTATTCGCACGCATTGAGCACCCATTAGGCAACAACACATCTAACTTGTTTTCTGCCATCAAGAACGGAACTTCGATGCGCGATATGAATTTTTCGGACAAGAAGGAATGTGATGCTCCCGTATCAAAAAGGGCTCTCACCGGAAACCCAAAGATTAACACAAAGCCTAGCACTAACAAACGTAAGCTAACAAATACGAAGGTAACAACTATAAAAGTTAAACCACTGTAATTTAACTCATACCTGTCACCACGTCCGCTTGCTTTATGGCCTCCTGCAGACAAAGGTTGTAGACTCTAGGCTGGGCTGGAGCATGATGGGACACGGTTGACTCCACTGCCTTCCCTTTCTCCTCATAAGTCGCTCCAGGTCTCCTCTCGGACTTTGAACGTCCGCTCCAATACTCCCGAGCAAAATGCCCCGTCTTCCCGCAGTTGTAGCAAGCTCCAGGGACTCGACTTGTAGTTGCCCCCGACACATCAGCCGGAGGGGCTAAGTTCGAAGTCCTCCGCTTCTTGTTCCACCTGCGGAAACTTGACTTATTATTTGGCACCTTGAACTCGGTCTTCCTTTCTCCTGGGTCCTTCTTCTCTTGAACTTTCTTCGCAACCTTTTCCAACGATCGGGCCGAATTGACCAAGGCTAGGAATCCCTGTGCCTTAGGCCCAACAAGGAGTAACTGTAAATCGCCGCGAAGACCCTCATAGAATCGGTTGGTCTTCCTTTCTTCTTCTGTAAACATAACACCAGCATAACGACCCAACCGTGTGAACTCATGCAAATATTCGTCCACGCTTCTGGATCCCTGAATCAACCCAAGAAACTGATTCTCCATCTCCAACTTCTGAGCAGAGGGTACAAATCTGGCTAGGAACAATCTTGAAAATTCCTCCATCGGTACATCCGCAAGTTGCCTTCCCACTAGAAGATGAAACTCCATCTCATCCCACCACAGCCTCGCTTCACCTTCCAAAAGAAAAGTCGCTATGGTGGTCTTCTGCCACTCCTCAGTTATTATGGCCGTCAAGACCCTCTTTATGGAAGAGAGCCAGTCCTCAGCTTGAGTTAGCGTTCCAACCCCATTGAACCTCGGAGGATTAAAGCCCATCACATACTTTAGCTGCCTCTCCGTAGCTCTTCTCGGCTCTACCAACTCCACTGCTGCGCGTTCCACTACTCTCGGCTCTGCCGCCCTAACCGGTTCTTGCTCATTCACAGGAGGTGCGCGATGCATTTGCCCTGCAGGTTGGGCATTTATCATTGCGAACACTGCCTCAGCCACCATCCTGATGGTTTCCGCTGAAGGAGGTGTAGCAGGCACGTCCCTTGGTGCACTACTTTCTGCTGATTGCGGACGCTCTGACTGACCAGCACCGCTCCTAGCTGCCTATAGTAGCAAAGACACACGATTAGACGACAAACAAATTGCTAAAAGCAATCATTTGAACATTCAAATTCCACAAAACAAGTGTATTTTCCATTCCTAAGTGGACATTCATGGGTTCTTTTGATGTTATAACGATGACGCACACATGTGCTCACCACCCCTTAAAAGAATTCGCCCATGAATTCATTTAAGCTTGACCATAACCAGAAGTCTGATACCAAATTGTAACACCCCATCTGTCGCATGGCATATAACAGAAGGTCCAGCTGGAACCTGACACCATATACCACGGATAGTCAGAAGGATTACCAAATGAATAATTAAACCATCCAATTAATACTACTCGTCCTACACAGAGCATTCTAGCGGAAGTTTTTAAAGTTGAAAGAACCCAAACTTAAATCCATCAAATATGAATGTCCACAGCTACAACAACAGGAATGAAACCCCAACTACACTGAAACAGGTACATGGCCTTATGGCCTTACAGATGTTCACTTAATATAACATGTCTTACATACATCGGCTCGCAGGCCGGCCACACATGATAAATGTAAAAACAACTATTCTACGGCCTTCTAGGGCCAGCACAGCAACATGGGCTCCAGCCCGCTATTTGGCGCTCGGCTCCGCAGCACCTGCAAGCACATACCACCGCACGGTGGCAAACAAGGCAACGGTCAGCTAAAAGCCAACCAAATTATAACGACCCCGCCCCTTACTCGGGACGGCGGTGCTCTTTCCCTGCATAGCATTAGTCCAATAAAATAATATAGCGCAATTATATTTCTCCACAGGTGTAGGCTCGCACGGCCAAACACCCCGTGCACTCAGGGCACATTCATGGTGAACCCTGACCAATCAGTGCATTCACCACCACCCCCAGGATGGCAACAACATGTGAGCATTTAGCCTATCTGACCACCGTCTAAGGCTCCGACTATGCCTACAGCCAGTGCCCGTCTTCAGATTTCTCGCACCGTACCACATAGCCTAGGTCCAATTCCACTTGCCCGTTGCTCACACCGCATATACAATTTAAGTCCTACGCGCGGGCCAAGCTTCTCTCGGATCCCAAATTTTCCAAAACAATCTCATAACCCAGTTATGATCAAGGCCGGTTCCCAGACCATCAAGTTAGCAGAACACGTTTCCGCTCAATTTTCCGGGTGCGCCTTGAAGCTAACCTCCAAGGATCCCTGCTGCAATCTACCGCGTAGAAACCCGAAAAACCCAAAGCACGGAGTCTTCTCCAGCAAATCATATCAAATGCAACATCACCGATCCAGACAAAACACGTCCGGGTAGGCTTCACACACAATGCCTATGCTCGTACTTGCGATTCCGGGCTCTATATGCAACACAAGGGGGACTATTCACATCAACCCCAAGGAACACCACGCACTCGCCGCACACTCGCGGGAGCGGGATTCCCTATGCAGAAAGAAAAAGCTTCACATGCTCAAGTTGAGAATCATTACCCTTGTAGTCCGTTTTGGCGCCATGGAAAAACTACGCGGACAGAACTCTTCGCAACGACCTTCCCTCCACGGATCCGCTCTCCAATTTTGAAACGGTGCTCCGGTGCTCCGCCGGCGGCCGGAAACCTCCTCCTTCTTCATGTTCTCTCTCACTTTGGAAGGAGAAAGCTTTGGAGAGAAAATGAGGAATTAACCCCCTATTCCCGGCCTCAACAGAGCAGGATCTCATCTGGGCCGTCGGATCTTAATTAAAGAAAACGAACGGCTCAGATCTGCACAAAATTCTCCAGACCTGGGCCAAACACGGCTTGGCACACGGCCGTGTCCCAGGCCGTGTGCCTTGATCCAGGCACGATCGTCGAACTGAGAAACGACATGCCCCCGTTTTCGGGGGCGTGTCACGTATAACCACCAAGGAAACGGACACGACCCTACTGCACATGGGTAGGGACACGGGTTGGCACACGCCCGTGTCGGATGACACGCCCGTGTCATCCGGCCGTGTTCCTGGCCGTATCCTGCTCGGGTTGAAAACGGCCAAAAATCACCAGCCAGACACGCCCGTGTCCTAGGCCGTGTACCCCTATACAGGCACCAAAAACCCTTTTACGCGACCGACTCGCACATAATTTTCGGGGCGTTACACTATACACTCGGGAGGATTGCAATATTTTTGATGCGGAGTTGACCTAGATCCTCATGCATGAGGCTGCATGGGCCCAGCTTCAAGCCATCGAGCTTGTGCATATGTCTTCACACCGCAGCCTCAACCTCGAGCTAAATCTTGACGACGTTCAGAAGTCATGGGATCTTGCCTCGGCAGAGGTTGCCTCCCTGAAGGAAAAGCTGAAGTCCTCTGATGCGCTTCTCGCCAGTTGCCCAGCGCAAGGGGTGAGTGAAACCTCACAAGTATTTCGCACTATCATTTCATTTTTATATCAACACTTTTATTACACTTTTTGCAGAACTCCATTAATGTCGAGCTGCTGCGCATGCGGGTGGCTAGCTTTGAATGTGAGGACAGGGGGTTGAAGGCTGAGAATAAGCGCCTGCAAGAACTCCTCATCCTGCCACCTCCTGGTGAGAAGGGTAAACTGCATCAGTACACCAACTACGAGATTGAGGTGATGATGCATAAGAATGTCCAAGGGCGGCCAAACACGCGATGGAGGTGCTGCATAAGGCTGGATTACTGAACGAAGGTTACGAGAACCTCACGGCGCACAACATTCTCCCCTAGCTGTTCACTCCCATCGACGCTCCCAAGGACGAGGATGATCTCTAGTGCGGGAATGATGCCAATTCACCACTCCGTAGGAGCGAAGGATCCTCCCGCGAGAAGCCCAACAACTCCTCCTATATCAGATCCAGTGAGAGCCATAGCTCCCCTTCATTTTCTATCAGATCCAGTGAGAGATGTAGCTCCCCTTCATTCCTCATCTCCTTCCATGATAGCTTCTACTCGCGACGACTTGACCCCGAACTTCACGGGCAGAACGACTTCACAGTCGTAAGAAAGTTTGAAGGGGGTCTCCCCGGTATCAGTGTTTGTGCTTGTCCTCAGAGCCCATAACACCGAAGGAAGCCGTTCTACCCAACTTCCTCTCAGGTTCTCCACCTTCTTCTTCAACAAATTTACAATGATCTTGTTTTCCACCTTCACCTACCCATTTCTCCGAGGGTGGTGGACGGAGGCAAACCTAAGATCTATCCCCAGCTGAGTGCAGAAGCTGATGAACTCTTCCCTGACAAACTGGGATCCATTGTCAGTTACTATGGCCTGTGGGAGCCCATGTCGGCATATGATCTCTCACCATGCGAAATTGCGAATCACCTGGGAGGTCACCTTGGTCAGCGCCTTTATCTCTAACCACTTCGGAAGTAGTAGACCATGACTAAGAGAAACCTCCTTTACCCACTTACTTGGGGAAATGGTCCAACCAAATCCATCCCCCATATGGCGAAGTGCCAGAGCGCCGTGATGCTACTAAGCCTTTCGGCGGGCAAAAGATGGAGTGGAGCATACAACTGACACTTTGTACACCTCCTCGCAGATTCCGTTGCATCCTTACCCAGGGTTGGCCAAAAGTACCCCTGTCGGACCACCCTTGCCTCCAAGGTACGACCACCTGAGTGGCTACTACACTCACCGGAGTGCACCTCTTCCAGGATCTTCGGAACTTCCTCCCCCATTACACACCAGGCTAGGAGCCACGAAAGTGTCCTCCATTGGAATCCTCCTTCGTGCATCAAATAATGAGTTGATTTGTGTCTAATGCATTTTCCGTCCTTGATCTCTTATGGGGGCCTACCTGTGGTTAAGAAGGTTACAAAGGGGTCTACCCATGCAGGGTGCTGATCCACCTCCATCAATTCATCTTCCTCGATTGCCAGGTGAAACAGTTTTGTCAAAGTACCTCCGGTCCTGGGTCCGTACTTGGCCAACCGGTCAGATGCAATATTCTCTTTCCGAGGAACATTTCAAATGGACAACGCTCGAAACCCGTTGATGATCCACTTTACCCTGGTCAAGTACTTCGTGAGGGTAGACTCCCTTGACTCGTACTCACCCTTGATTTATGATTCCACCACCAATGAGTTAGTGAACACCTCCACGTCCTGCACCCCAAACTCTTTGGCTAGGCGTAGGCCTTTTGGCATGGCCTCATACTCTGCCTAGTTGTTAGTGACTGGGAAATGCATGCAAGACCATGGCCTGCTCTACTATGACCCCATGAGGAATTACCAACACTGCCCCGCCCCACAGAGAATGCTTCCCCGAAGCTCCGTCGACCAACACCTTCCAGGCACCCTGCTGCGGCGGTCTCTTACCCTCTACCTCAATGACATAGTCTGCCAGGAAGTCAGCCACCGCACGTGCCTTGATTGAGAGTCGTGGTACAAAAGAGATGTCAAATTCGCTCAGCTCGATGGACCATTTAGCCAGTCATCTCGAGTGCTCCACCCATTTCAAGATCTTGCGAAGAGTGTAAGACCCCCTCTTGGAACACAAAACACGGCACGAGGGGAGTCTTATGCCCAGAACAGCCGCCTTGCGGTGACACCAACACACATGTTGGTCTGCACCACAAGATACCTATCCTGCCGGCCATAAACAATATCATCCAATGCCAACCCAACCAAGAATATAAAATAGAAGTCAATCCACACATAAGTAAAATAGTCCAAAAGTACACCAAGAAAAGAAGCTACAACAAGCTTCTAAAATATCAGAGTACGGGTAAAACTTGCCCAACAGGGCTACATCAAAAGTCTCTCAAAGTCACTTCGGTGACTGACGGTAGCGACGACACTGTCCCTTCAGGCCCTGTCGTCCTGGCCTGGCTGTCCTGCTGCAAAATCTATGGCTGCTCTGACTGCGTGGTTTCCTCCTAAAAGGAAGATGTAACAACCGTTAGTCAAAAAGACAAAGTGGCTATCACATCTGCTCCCTCGGCGACTCCTCGGCACCGGGCGGAGAAAGGAACAAGGGTACAATATTTTTATATAAGTAGTAGAACAAGCAAGTGAAGTAAGTATACATGTCATGAGTACCAATAGAAGTAATGTAAAACAGTATTATCAGCATTCCATTGTAGCAATTCTACTCAAGTTATATCAAACCATCTAAGCATAAAGATTTACAACATGGAAGTAACTTAACTTATAAGAATACTAATACAATCTTATAAGTCAAGAATTGGCTCAACAGTAAAGAAACTCATCGTATAAGAGTGCCCATACAAACTTATACGACGAGGATCTTGTGTATGCAATGCAATGTAATGATATGAATGCAATGTAATGACTCACCCATGATCATGCACATGCAACTGCTATGTCGACACAGACTTGTAGTTCCCACTTTTAGAGCAGGTAGCTAACCTCTCAAGCATCAACCATCGTGGCCAGGTGGTGACAGTAGAGTGGGCTTCTCCACTACTAGGCGGGCATCAACACTACCAAGCCTAGGCCTCTGTACGCCTCAGTGCTAAGAACACAACAACGGAGCTCACATGCGTACTACGGCTCAGCGGGAGTCTCGGGTAGATGTGCACCGAGAACCAAGCCCCGAACTGGCATATGTTGTGATCTGGAAAAAGCCTCAGAAAATGCACGAGGACCAAGCCCAACTGTCCACTTAGCACGGAAGGAGCCCCGGGAATGAGCACCGAGGACCAAGCCCAACCGCCCAAAGTCTATCTGTCAGCTCCCGTCGGTATGACAACTGGCGAGCCCGTAGACCTGCCACACTATCATCAACCCAGGATTATGACACCGCATGTCGACTCACAACGCATGTAATTCCACATCATCATAGCACAGAAGGAGCCTCAGAAAAGCATGAGGACCAAGCCCTTCCATCCACTTGGCATGGAAGGAGCCTCGGGAATGAACACCGAGGACCAAGCCCAACCGTCCACTTTTGTCTCTTCTCAGCATTTCCAACCCAGTGCGGACAAACCACCGTACTTACACCCTTTCACAACCCCGTGCCCAAGATACTTATGGGCTCATTACCGGTGTAAGGTTATTTCACACATTCGTCATCTAAGACCACGACCATTTGTTCGTAACAGTCATTACCACTTATGTACAGTTTATTCAAGCCAAGTTCATCATTATTCAACTCACTACCACTGACAAGTGTGACCTCATTATTTCACATATTTGAATCATTCCCATCATGGCAACTCGTCGTTCCATTCATTCCCCAACTTTCACCTCATCATCTCAATCAAGTACACTTTCCACATCATTTGTTCATTAGGGATCTTCCCAATAATGTTATTAACATGATTTATCACAACCACCTTTGGGCTACATTTCAACAAACATTAACGTTAAGGTACTACAATCTCTCTATGAAATCCAAAGCCGATACAAAACAAGCACGAAAATTATATGTGCAGGAATGTCTATAGTATAACAATTCATACGGGGATTCCCGAGGCTACAGGAATCTGGTGTAGGCGTTTAACCCCTCGTTGGAAAGGTATTTCCAAGGGTTGTGACTTTCATGTTTAGTCGAAAGCCCGGATCTGGCCGCATCGTGACAAAAAATGGCCTCGAAGGCTGCTGCGTGCAGAAAGCAGATTTCTGCGCGCATCTTAAAGCAGATCGGATGACATCAGTTCGTCTTCTTCTTTCAACCAAACTTTCAGATAATGTCCAGAATTTCTCCTCCGTTATTCACCCTCATAAGGCCACTTCTCTTCACGAAACCAGTCCGCAAACTACATTTGAAGTGAGGAAAAGTTTGAAGACTCTAAATCCCAGGATACAAGTCCTAGCATGGCCGTTTTCCTAGAAACCTTATTCTCACAAATCAAGACCCTTTTTAGTCGATATCTCTCTTAGAAATAACTAAAGATCTAGCACCAAGGGAGAGGGTAGGAAGCTCACCTCATTTCCGGCATTTCCGGCCATGGATCTTGTCACCCTTCTTGGCGGCATCTTCTTCTCCTTGGTCGGTATTAGTTCTTCACGGGTAGAAGATCGGCTCCAGCACCTTCTTCCTCTCCAGCAGTTTCTTACATCAATGGCTTTGGAAGGAAGACTAGAATTGGCTCGGGTTTTCTCCCCTTTTCATATGAGAAGTTTGGCAACTGCATAGACACGTGTCGACCTATCTTTGCACTGCCAATCAACTCAGTAAATGAGTCCCTTCGAAACAAAGCGGCCGGAAAATTCATCAAAACCCGAAATTAAACTACACAGGTAGGGACACGCCCGTGTCACTACCCGTGTCCTGCTCGAGAAGAATGTGGTCGACGATTCGTCGAGCTCTGCTCGACGAATCGTCGAGCAGCTTGGACACACACGGGTAGGGACACGCCCGTGTCACTACCCGTGTCCTGCTCGGGAGGAATATGGTCGATGATTCATTGAGCTCTACTCGACGAGTCATCGAGCTGCTACTTGAACACACACACAGGTAGGGACACGCCCGTGTCTCTCTACCTGTGTCCTGCTTGGGAGTAACACGGTCGACAGTGTTAGTTGAGCTCTCCTCGAAGAATACATACACACGGGTAGTGACACGCCCATGTCACTACCCGTGTCCTTCTCTGAAGATTCCACAAAGAAGACGCAGAGACACCAGAGAACCACACGGGTAGGGACACGCCCGTGTCACCACCCGTATCCTACTTTGGACCAACTTCACCTCCCATACTCGAGTGCAAGCCTAACTGCCAGCACTCCCTAAGCCTAAGTTAACTCTCTGGACTTTAAAGTGCTCACGAGGGGTCTAGTGCGAATTGGGACGTTACAAATCCTATAAACAAAATAAAAGATTTTGTCCCCGAAATCAGGCTAGGGTTATGGGGAGAGAAAGACATAAAATAAAATAAAATATGCTTTTAAAGTTACCTTGAGGAAACAACTCCGGGTAGCGCTTTTGCATGAAGTCCACCGGCTCCCATGTATATTCCTCCTTCCCATGGTTAGACCACAACACCATTACCAAAGGAACACTCTTGCGGCGCAAGCTCCTTGTCTACTATCTGCACTGGCTCTAGTCGTACAGATCTTGTTGAAATTTTTGAAGTGGAAGTGGGTGATGGGTAGGCCGGGGCGGTCTGAGCGGCCTGTGCAGATTGAGTCCGCGTCCTGGGCGGACTGCTAAGTGCGGCCTGGGTGGTGGCTGTCTTGGTCGGTTGCTGACTGAGCAGCCTGTGGTCTGAGCGGCTTGTGCGGACTGAGTCCGCAGCCTGGACGGACAGTTGTCTGCGGACAGGGTGTTGGCTATCTTCGTGGCTTGGCTAATTGAGGAGCGGCCTGAGCAGACAGAGGTTTGCGGGCTGTAGGATGTGCTCAATTCAGCGGCCTTGTGTGTTGCAAGCTTGTGCTAACCAGCGGGTTGTGTGCCTTATCCGCGGGAGGCTTGCGGACTGACGAGTCCGCGGTGTCCGCTGTTGCGGACTGGCCTTGGTGTTTGGCTGTGGCCCTTGCTGAGCTCAAGTGGTGCAGCGGTGTTCTGCTGTGGAGGACTGCGCGGACTGATGATTGGAGTCCGACAGTTGGTTGTTTGTTTGGGCAGCTGTGCGAGTAGTTTTTGGTGATCTGCTTACCTAGGTGGAATTGGCGATCTGCGTACCTTGGTTGTATTGGCGAGCTGCTCACATCGGTGGAATTGGCGATCTGCTTTGGGTATTGGCGGACTGGGCCTTGTCCGCCGAGTTCGCACTAGGCCTTTGGTGATTTACTGGACTTGGTCACATTCTGTGACAAGTCCAGTGTATCCACAGTATCCGCCAAGTCCGCTGTTGATTGGGCGGACTGCCTTTGTTCGTGGACTTGTGGCTAATGGAGGCTTTGGTCTTGTACTATGCGGGCTGCATCTTTCGTGTGAGGACTATTGCTGAAGAAGTTGTGGTTGTCCATGTGTGATGTTGTGTGTGGACTGTGCGGACTGTACCTTGTCTGTATAGTGTGGGCGGTCTGGCTCCAGGCCGCCTGGTAGTGAACATCGGTGCCTTGCTTGTGGCAGTTTTCTTAGAATCCGGCTAAGTCTTTGCGGACTCAGCGGACGGATGTTTTGCTAGTGCGCGGGCTGGGGTGGTGACTCTATTCACTAGGGTGGTGACCACACTCCTCACCTCGCCTATAAATAGAACCCCCCGGCAGGTCTACAGTAACGGAGTGAACAGTAAGTTGGGCTTGGGCAAGTGTTGTGGTCTGCGGTTTTTTGTCCGCGCGGGTTGAGTAGTGCTAACGGTGTGCTATGTGCAGGTCGCGTGGCTAGCTTTAAGGAGCCAGGAGTTGGGCATTGAAGTGTGCGGTCTCTGTGGTCTCAGCTAGTCGCTTCGGCGGCTTGTCAGTTTTTCTGCTTCATCTTGATCAAGTTCCAATAACCTGTCCGCCGGTCTCAGGAATGTAGGCAGTCTGTTCCTCTGTTCTTCAGTAGGAAGCAAATAACGATGTGTCTGCGCGACCTCACGGTCTCGGCGCACTCTTCACGGGCAAGAAGAAAAAGAGATTGGAAGGGAAGAAGAAGCAAGTCACTGTTGAGAATGAGCCTTCAACTTCTTATCAGGCAGAGAGGAGCACTGCTCCTAAGAAGGACTGGAAGAAGAACCTGAAGTGCTACAAGTGTCATCAACGAGGACACTTCAAGCGGGATTTCAAGGTCAAACTACAGCCTGTGCATGTTGCTGGCAAGGAGAAAGCTTTCTCTAAGAGTGAGGAAGTTGAATGGGGCGGAGCTTTCATGACGGGCACTTGTGTCCGTGCCCTGTCCGCTGTCGACTTCAACGATGATTTGATCGTGGACTCCGGGTGTGGTCATCACCTCACCGGAGACAAGTTGAAGTTCTCTTCTCTACAAGCCTACTCAGCTAATGAAGCTATTATAACTGCTGATAATACTGTTTATGCAGTAGAGAAGGAGGGTGTTGTGTCGTTGGGTAGTGATAAGGGGCCACTCACATTAAGGAGTGTGTATCACATACCGGGCATGAAGAATGACCTCTTCTCTGTGACTAACGCGGTCGACGCAGGTTATCACGTTCTGTTTGGGCCAACAGAAGTGAAGTTCCTTCGCAATGTATCAACGGTTAAGGCTGATGTTGCTTATGTTGGGAGAAGAGTGAAAAACTTGTTTGTTCTTTCTGCTAACTCTTATGTTGATCGGATAAGAGCTAACGATAGCGCAGCTATATGGCATGAAAGGCTGGGGCATGTAGGAATGTAGAAATTGAAAGCTATGGTAAACAAAAGCCTTGTAATAGGCTTGCCTAAGCTTTCTTCATTTGGTGACGGTCACGTTTGCGCGGGATGTCAGTACGGCAAAGCTCGTCGCCTTCCGTTTGATAAATCACAAACGAGGAGCAAGAGACCATTGGAGTGCATCCATGGAGACTTGATGGGACCAACCGTCACTGTCAGTCTTGGCGGGAGCAGATACATGCTTGTTTTGATTGATGACTACTCAAGATACACTTGGGTATATTTCTTGAAGGAGAAGTCAGAATACTTACGTTTGTTTGTGAAGTTCAAGGAGTTGGTGGTGTAACACCCCAAAATTTGTAGAGGGACGACCAACGTTTCTGGCCAAGTTTGCGTCTTAGCTGAGAGTCACACGGCCAAGGACACGGGCGTGTCCATGGCCGCATCGAACCGGGTTCATCGAGAGCATGGGGAAGTCGATATTTTTTCGCTCTTTCGTCGACTAGAAGGGGGACACGCCCTCCGACACGCCCGTGTCGGAGCCCGTGTCCCAGGCGTGCCCCCTCGGTTTGACGATCGTCGAGTATCGATCGTCGATCATCGAGTGGCGATCGTCGGGCAGGGGTACACGGCCTGTGACACGGGCGTATCACAGGGCGTGTCCCACTGTGCCAAGATGCGTTCGACGATCAAGATCTCTGTTCGACGATCAAGATCTCCGTTCGATGATTTTCCCCAGCAGGCTGCGTTCGACGATCAAGATCTGTGTTCGACGATCGTCGAGGCTTCGAACATGGCCTGAGACACGGGTGTGTCCCAGGCCGTGTCCGTCTTGGGTTGAAAGTAGGGACGTCTGAGGGGTTGGACACGGCCTGGAGCCCAGGCGTGTTCAGGTTATACACGGCCGTGTCAGGGGTGACACGGGCATGTCAAGGACCCGTGTCCTGTTTTGGGTGTGACGATTTCGGCGTCGATTGGGGAACATGGCCTTGGACACGGGCGTGTCACAAGCCGTGTTCGGCCCAGGTGTTTTGTTTTTTAGTTCGGATCATGGCCGTTCTTTCCTTTCATTTGGGATCTAACGGTCCAGGATCGCTCTTGCTGAGTAAAGTCCGAGAATAGGGATAGAAACCCTCATTATCCTCCAAGCTTTCTCTTTCTAAAGTTCTAGAGAGAGGGGAGTGCAAGGAAGAAGGTGAAGTAGAGATCCGGCTATTGGAGAGGCTTCGGTGCTCCAAATCGCGAGCCGAGTCCAGATCCATGGAGGCTAGATCGTCGTGAAGGTTTTCATCCGGCTATTTTTCCATGGCTAGGAAGAGGAGTCGGAAGGTAACAACACTTCTCCTCTCGGTTTTAGGATGCATGTTTTAACATCTTTTCTTTTCTAGTCTTTGGGCACCAAACACTCAAATGAGAGGGGTTTGGGTCGCCAAGGTTCAAGAGGAACCTCCGGGTCGATTGAGTCCATCCCCGACATGATTTTTTGCATTAGAGATCCGCTCCGTTAGTGGATTAGGCATGGTGGGCGAAGCCGTAGTCGCGACCGTTAGTCCGACTCGGTGATGTTGCATACGAGGTTTAAGGATTCATAGAAATCCGCTGCGGCAAGGGGCCGTTTGTGATGTTCGTGTTGTTTGTGATGTTCTTCCCTTTACCTTGCATGAGTACGTGTGGCCGGTACCGGACAAGGTTAGCTCCTCATTGGCGGTAGATTGTTTCCTTGGTGAACAAGGTTAGCTTCGCATGAGTGGTAGATGGTTTCCTTGATGCGCTGGAACGCTGCAGTATGAATGAGGGATTATGGAGGAAATGTCTTGGTTTGTGATGTGCCAAGGCGTGGCTGTGTCTCCGTGGTCGGTTGGCTATCCCGTGACGTGCAAGTCATGTGTGGAAAGTGCCCCGGCGAGACTAGTCCCCTTTGTGTGAGACTGACGAGAACGCCGAGCATGGGACAGGCCCTGGCAATGAGGCCATGAGAGGGTGGGGTCCAGCAAGGGTTCTTAGAATCAGTTAGTGTGTTGGACGGAATCCTGACATGAGAAGTTAGAGTTTGCCGGCAAACCCGGGGCTACGACCGTGAGTGGGTGGGGCCTTGGCAAGAGTTCCGTGTGGCGGCTTGTATGCCATTGGGGGATTGTGGTTCCCCTTTTGTTTGCGGCTTTATGCCAATGGGGAAATGATGAGTACCCAAATGATATGATGTTGTGCTAGATGCATAAGCTATAAGGTGCCTTGGGTGAAGCTCGGGCGTTGCATTCATGTTGCATAGTAGGCCTTATTATTATATGCTCAACAATAGAGAACATGTATGATGTTTGAGACATCCAAGACTGTTTCCTTAGTTTCTTTTCTTTCTTATGATTATTGCATACAAAGTGCTAACTTGCAGGTTGGAGGAGTACCCCGGGGTCCGTTAGGGGCGGCCGGGAGGAGATGTATTTGTTACACAGTTTGAGGTCAGCCTTTGCTGACCCACGTTACTAATAATTTTTACAGGGCAAGGATCGCAAGCAGAAGCTAGCTCGCTGGCCAGAAAGGCCTAAGCCTCATGAAGTGTTAACTCTTTGATGTAGCTCTACTCTTTATGACATTATATGTTTTGATGCCCTTGGTGACCGGCTTGCAAGCCGAGGTAGACTAGGTATGCTTATGCACTTTCTTGACTAATGTATTATTTGAGTTTGGATTCACTCTTGTTGTAAGGCCTTAAGGCCATTTTGTTACTCTTGTAGGCGTGGATAACTTCTAGGCTCTTTTGTTGTTTCCGCTGTGATGTGTTTTGAGTTTTGAGTTTGAATAGCTATATCATTTTATAATACTGAAGCTGTGGCGTCTGTATGTTGTGGGGCCCCGGCCGGACCCATATTATACGGTCATTACAGGGGAGTTGTTACAATTTGTTATCAAAGCGAGGTTAGATTCAAGGTCAGTGTGTAGAGAAGTTATCCACATAAGAGTAATGCGGGACCATGAGTGTCCTTATGTTTAAGTCTTGAGATTAGAGACTGATCCCTTGTTTCTTGTTTTCTTGAAGAGTACAAGCAACGAGGCGGGTACGTCGAGAGCAAGAGAAGAACTTTCGGCGAGCAGTGCCACTACTCCAGGTCTTTTGGGCACGGGTGTAAACCCAGCCGACTTCTGCCGCATGCTTGCAGAAGCGATGGTGGCATCCCAAGCTGCAGCGGCAGCTGAGGTAGCAACCCCTGCTACACCGGACACGGCGATGGTCGTGCCAGGCGGAGAAGCCGGGCGAGTGGAGCCTTTGGCGGAAAGGGTGGTTGTCGGACATGGAGACCGGCACACGAAGTATTTCTTGCGCTTCCATCTCCCATCGTTCAAGGGAGTTGGTACGCCAATGGATGCGGAGGATTGGTGGGTTCAAATTCAAGAGCTTTTGAGGGCGGCAGAGACGCCAGAAGAAAAGAAATCTGGGTATGCGGCGTTCATGTTGGAAGGAGATGCCAAGTTGTGGTGGGTGAGCCATAGCGGCCGCCAGTTCCCTGGATGCACCCCGTCGATGGAGGAATTTGGGGATGCTTTTCTAAAGAGGTACATTCCCGTTTCTACACAGTTGGCCCTTCAGAGGCAGTTTCTGCACTTAATGCAGCGAGACAAGATGGTGGACGAGTATGTGCAGGAGTTCACCTGTTTGCGTCGTTATGCGGGAACGACGATGGCAAATAATGTAGAGAGGGATAACCTCTTCTACCAGGGGCTGCGGGAGAATCTGAGGCAACCCCTCATTTCCATGAAGAGAGCTGGTTTTAATGAGCTAGTTGAGGCTGCCAGGATATTGGAGAGTGATCTGGAGCGAATCCAACGTCGGAAGGGTTTCACTCCCAAGCAAGGGGAAGGAAAGCCTCCCCAATCCCAGGGAAAGTCTAAAGGGAGTAGGTGGAGGAAAAAGCCGCACACTTCCAGGTCCGGTGAGAAGAGCAAGTGGATGCCTGGAGGTTCTCACTCTAGGGGACCGCCGACGTGCTACAACTGCGGTAAGGTGGGGCACATAGCTCATGTTTGTCCTCAAGGAGGAGCAGAGCAAGAGGCAAGGCAGGAGCAGACTGTGCGCTCCGGCCCTAGTGCCGCAGAGAAAGGGAAGATGGCGGAGTCAAGCGCTTCTCGGTTCCAACCGGTGCAACCAAGGGCCTACAACCATGGACAGCAGGAAGCGATCCGCCAAACCGATGTGGTGACAGGTCTGAGGAAATTTAAGTTTAATTTTGTGCTTCATACTTTTAGACTTGTATGTGTGATGTCTATATTGTAGGCTTCATATTAGTTTCTGGATACCCCGCTAGGGTATTGTTCAATACAGGAGCATCACACTCCTTTCTTGCGGAGAACTTCATCCGGAGAATAGGAGTTGAGTCTTTCTCGGCGGACGCGGAGCTGAAAGTGCGCATGCCTAATGGGTCATCAATGACCACCGGGGCCAAAGGGCGCATCTGTTGGGAGCTGGACGGAGTTGACTTCATTTTGGTAGCAGCGGTTTTACCATTGGTTGAGTTCGATGTCATTTTGGGCATGGACTGGCTTGCAGAGCAGCGCACCAGTATTGATTGCCTATCTAAGGTAGTGACCCTAAGGAGCAAAGGGCAGGCAGAAGTCAAGTTTGAGGGCCTTTGTGGAGTGGCCTATTCCCTGATTTCGGCCATGCAATTGATGCGGGAGGTTAACCAGGGTGGTGTAGAGCTGGTAGCGTTATTGGAGGTTCGCCTCTCCCAGTTGTCTATTGAGGAAGTGCCCGTAGTGGCAGAATTCAAGGATGTATTTCCGGATGAACTTTCTGGAGCGCCTCCTCGGCGGGAGATTGACTTCTCGATCGAGTTAGTGCCGGAGGCTAGGCCGGTGTCACGTCCTCCGTTTAGGATGGCACCAAAGGAGTTGGCTGAACTCAAAGTATAGTTACAGGAACTGTTGGAGGAAGGGTATATCAGACCCAGTTCTTCGTCGTGGAGCGCGCCGGTGTTGTTTGTAAAGAAGAAAGACGGTAGTATGCGGCTGTGCATAGACTACCGAGAGCTGAATAAACTGACCGTTAAGAATAAGTATTCGATTCCTCGGATATACGACTTGTTCGACCAGTTGGTGGGGTCGGTGGTGTACTCAAAATTGGACTTGAAGTCAGGCTATTATCAGTTGCGAATTTGGGATGAGGACATACCCAAGACTGCCTTTGGTACGAGGTACGGACACTTTGAGTTTACGGTGATGCCGTTCGGGCTGACGAACGCGCCATCTGTGTTCATGGATCTTATGAATCGAGTATTTCGGGAATACTTGGATTCTTTTGTGGTTGTCTTCATTGATGACATCTTAGTGTATTCCAAATCGGAAGTGGAGCATGAGACTCATTTGAGAGTGGTCTTGCAAGTGTTGAGGGATAATCAGTTGTATGCAAAGTTCTCAAAGTGCGAGTTCTGGTTAGCGAAGGTGGCATTTTTGGGCCACGTGATTAGTGGGGATGGGGTGGCAGTGGATCCAACAAAAGTGGAAGCCATCAGAGATTGGTCGGTCTTGAGGACCGTGGCGGAAGTCCGAAGTTTTCTTGGACTAGCCGGGTATTATAGGAGATTCGTGGAGAATTTTTCGCGGATAGCTCTACCCCTCACCTCACTCACTCGTAAAGATCATAAGTTTGTGTGGACTCAAGAGTGCAGTCAAGCATTTGAGGCACTGAAGGAGAGACTGATGATGGCTCCAATCCTAAGTCTACCGCAAGGGACTGAGGGATTTCAGATCTTCAGTGATGCATCAGGATGCAGTTTGGGTTGCATTTTGGTGCAACATGGCAAGGTGATAGCTTCTGGGTCTAGACAGCTGAAGCCTCATGAGAGGAATTACCCCATCCATGACTTGGAGTTGGCGGAGGTAATTTTTGCGTTGAAAATATGGCGATATTATGTGTATGGTGCAAAGGTGGAGATCTTCACGGATCATAAAAGCCTGAAGTATCTCTTGGATCAAAAGGACTTGAACATGCGGCAACGCAGGTGGGTTGAGTTTCTTGGAGACTATGAGGTGGCGATTCAGTATACGCCAGGTAAAGCCAATGTGGTGGCGGATGCCTTGAGTAGAAAGTACTCGGGGCAAGGGAACTGGATCGAAGCTCATGATGAGCGCTTGGTACGGGAATGGGAGTCCCTTGGTTTGGAATGTGTGGCGAGAGGTGAGTCCAGCGTGGCTCGGTTGAACTGGATTGAAATGCAGAACGACTTGTCCGAGCGCATTCGGGAAGCGACTCGGTTGGATGTGGAGTTTCAACCATATGTGAAGGAGGCCCAAAAGGGCGAGAGCAGCGCCTGGGAGATGATTGATGGAATTCTGAGGAAGGACGGAAGGGTTTGTATACCGCAGTTTGGCAAACTCCGTGAGGAGTTGATGTTTGAGGCTCACTTCACAAAATACTCCATTCACTCGGTCAGTATAAAGATGTACTTGGATATGAAGAAATCCTTTTGGTGGTCGGGGCTGAAGCGGGTCGTAGCTTTCTATGTGAATCGTTGCCAAACTTGTGCCTTGGTGAAGGCCGAATGTCAGAAGCCGGGCGGGTTCCTGAAGCCCCTTCCAATCCCTGAGTGGAAATTTGATGACATCTCCATGGATTTTGTACATGGTCTGCCTAGATTGCAGCAGGTTAATGATGCTATTTGGGTGATAGTGGATCACTTAACCAAGGTGGCCCACTTCATCCCAAATCAGAAGGTGGACAGCGTGGAGAAGCTGGTGGAGTTGTATGTTCGCAACATTGTGCGACTGCACGGGATTCCTAAGAGCATAGTCAGCGATCGAGATGGACGGTTTACGTCCAAGGACTGGAGATTGGTTCAGAAGAGTTTGGGCACGAAGCTAAAGTTCAGTACGGCGTTCCATCCTCAAACTGATGGGCAAACCGAAAGAACGAACCGTACTATGGAGGATATGCTAAGAATGTGCATTCTTGACTTCGGCAAGAAGTGGGAGGATCACATATTCATGGTGGAATTCGCGTACAATAATAGTTATCAAGCAAGTATAAAAATGGCGCCATACAAAGCTTTGTATGGGAGACGGTGTCGAACACCGATGTCTTGGACAGAGGCGGGAGACACCAAAATTTTGGGAAAGGAGGTGGTAGTTGACGCTTGTGAATTGGTACGGACCATTCAAGAGCGCATGAAGGTGGCGCAAGACCGACAAGCAAAATACTTTAATGCTCATCACATGAAGTTGGAGTTTGCGGTAGATGATTGGGTCTATTTGAAGATCATGTCGTTCAAAGGCGTCTCACGGATTCGCCGACTCAAGAAGTTGAGTCCAAGTTTTTGGGGGCCTTTTGAAGCTGTTGAATGGGTGGGAGAAGCAGCCTATCGGTTGGCATTATCCGCGGAGCTGAGTGGATTGCACGACGTCTTCCATATCTTCATCTTGAGGAAAGCCTTGGTGGAGGCTAGTGTGGCGATCGAGCCGACATCGGTGCCGACAGAGGAACACTTGAGGATGCGAGTCCGTCCAATTGCTATAGAGGATTCGGAGACTCGGTAGTTGCGGAATAAAGAGGTTAAACTCGTGAAAGTGCGATGGGACAACTGCGGTCGTGAGGAGCACTCTTGGGAGCGAGAACAAGCCATGCTAGAAGAGTATCCAGAGCTCTTCAAATCAGGTACCATTTAAGTTTTGTTCCCTTTTGCTTTGTAATTTCGGGACGAAATTCTTTTAAGGGGGAGAGAGTTGTAACGCCCCAAAATTTGTAGAGGACGACCAGCGATTCTGGCTAAGTTTGGGTCTTAGCTGAGAGTCACACGGCTAAGGACACGGGCGTTTCCATGGCCGTGTCAAATCGGGTTCATCGAGATCCTGGGGAAGTCGACATTTTTTCGCTCTTTCGTCGACTAGAAGGGGGACACGCCCTTCGACACGCCTGTGTCGGAGCCCGTGTCCCAGGCGTGCCCCCTCGGTTCGACGATCGTCGAGTGGCGATCGTCGGGCAGGGGTACACGGCCTGTGACAAGGGCGTGTCCCGCTGTGCCAAGCTGCGTTCGACGATCAAGATCTCTATTCGACGATCAAGATCTCTATTCGACGATCAAGATTTCCGTTCGACGATTTTCCCCAGCAGGCTGCGTTCGACGATCGAGATCTGCGTTCGACGATCGTCGAGGCTTCGAACACGGCCTGAGACACGGGTGTGTCCCAGGCCGTGTCCTTCTCGGGTTGAAAGCCGGGAGGTCTGAGGGGTTGGACACGGCCTGGAGCCCAGGCATGTTCAGGTTGGACACGGCCGTGTCAGGGGTGACACGGGCATGTCAAGGACCCGTGTCCTGTTTTGGGTGCGACGGTTTCGGCGTCGATTGGGGAATACGGCCTTGGACACGGGCGTGTCACAAGCCGTGTTCGGCCCAGGTATTTTGTTTTTCAGTTCGGATCATGGCCGTTCTTTCCTTTCTTTTGGGATCTGGCGGTCCAGGATCGCTCTTGCTGAGTAAAGTCCGAGAATAGGGTTAGAAACCCTCATTCTCCTCTAAGATTTCTCTTTCTAAAGTTCTAGAGAGAGGGGAGAGCAAGGAAGAAGGTGAAGTAGAGATCCGGCTATTGGAGAGGCTTCGGTGCTCCAAATCACGAGCCGAGTCCAGATCCGTGGAGGCTAGATCGTCGCGATGGTTTTCATCCGGCTATTTTTTCATGGCTAGGAAGAGGAGTCGGAAGGTAACGACACTTCTCCTCTCGATTTTAGGATGCATGTTTTAGCATCTTTTGTTTTCTAGTCTTTGGGCACCAAACACTCAAATGAGAGGGGTTTGGGTCGCCAAGGTTCAAGAGGAACCTCCGGGTCAATTAAGTCCGTCCCAGCATGATTTTTTGCATTAGAGATCTGCTCCGTTAGTGGATTAGGCATGGTGGGTGAAGCCGTAGTCGCGACCGTTAGTCCGACTCGGTGATGTTGCATACGAGGTTTAAGGATTCATAGAAATCCGCTGCGGCAAGGGGCCTTTTGTGATGTTCATGTTGTTTGTGATGTTCTCCCCTTTACCTTGCATGAGTACGTGTGGCTGGTATCGAACAAGGTTAGCTCCTCATTAGCGGTAGATGGTTTCCTTGGTGAACAAAGTTAGCTCTGCATGAGTGGTAGATGGTTTCCTTGATGCGTGGGAAGAGTTCCGTGTGGCGGCTTGTATGCCATTAGGGGATTGTGGTTCCCCTTTTGTTTGCGGCTTTATGCCAATGGGGAAATGATGAGTACCCAAATGATGTGATGTTGTGCTACATGTATACGCTATAGGGTGCCTTGGGTGAAGCCCGGGCGTTGCATTCATGTTGCATAGTAGGCCCTATTATTATATGCTCAACATTAGAGAACATATATGATGTTTGAGACATCCAAGCCTATTTCCTTAGTTTCTTTTCTTGCTTATGATTATTGCATACGAAGTGCTAACTTGCAGGTTGCAGGAGTACCCCGGGGTCCATTAGGGGCGGCCGGGAGGAGATGTGTTTGTTACACAGTTTGAGGTCAGCCTTTGCTAACCCATGTTACTAATAATTTTTACAGGGCAAGGATCGCAAGCAGAAGCTAGCTCGCTGGCCAGAAAGGCCTAAGCCTCATGAAGTGTTAACTCTTTGCTGTAGCTCTACTCTTTATGACATTGTATGTTTTGATGCCCTTGTTGACCGGCTTGCATGCCGAGGTAGACTAGGTGTTCTTATGTACTTTCTTGACTAATGTATTATTTGAGTTTGGATTCACTCTTGTTGTAAGGCCTTTAGGCCATTTTGTTACTCTTGTAGGCGTGGATAACTTCTTGTCTCTTTTGTTGTTTCCACTGTGATGTGTTTTGAGTTTTGAGTTTGGGTAGCTATATCATTTTATAATACTGAAGCTGTAGCGTCTGTATGTTGTGGGGCCCCGGCCGAACCCATATTATACGGTCATTATAGGGGAGGTGTTACAGGTGGAGGGCTAGATTGGCTTGCGGATCAAGAAGCTTAGAACAGACAACGGTGGTGAGTTAATCTCCTCCGAGTTTTCTAACTTCTGCAGGAAGCACGGGATCCAACGAGAGCTCACTTGTGCTTACACTACACAACAAAATGGAGTAGCGGAGCGGAAGATCCGTCATCTGACGGAGACTTGCAAATGCTGGCTTCATGCGAAAGACATTCCAAGGTCCATTTGGGAGGAGGGGATCTCTTGTGCTTCTTATGTTATCAACCGGATGCCTCTTAGCCCGATCAACATGAAGACTCCATTTGAGATGTTGCTGAAGGAGAAGACTAGTGTGGAACACCTTCGGGTGTTCGGTTCAACTTGCTATGTGCATGTCCCGGATGCTTCACGGACTAAGCTGGATGCAAAGGCAAGGAAGCTTGTCTTTGTTGGTTATGATGAGCGGAAGAAGGGATGGAAATGCATAGATCCTGCGATGAAGAAGTTCGTTGTGTCAAGAGATGTTATCTTTGATGAGCTGACGTCATATGGAGGTAGCTTGATTGAGCTAACCGGAAGCAAGGTTGATGAAGAACCGATCGTGGCTGCTGAAGGCCTGGAAGAGGAGCTTGCTGTTTCACCAGCAGCTCCTGTTGCTTCAAATTCTGGTGCTGAGGCTTCTGGCTCAGTAAGCAGGGGGAGCATTGCTCAAAGCTTGGCTGAAGGTGGTGCTGAGCCTGAAGGAGAAACAGAGATAGTAAGCAAGGAGCAGACCCTTCGCAGATCGAAGAGGGTTATTAAGACACCGACTCGTTACTGTGATGGGAATGCAGTGAGCTTTGTCTCCTGCTTCTTTGCAGGTCCTCTGAATGAGCGAGAGCCTGCAAACTTCAATGAGGCCACTGGAGTCAAGGAGTGGGATGATGTCATGAAAGAAGAGATTGCTGCTCTCAAGAAGAATGAAACCTGGGACCTTGTGCCCAAGGTTGATGGCATTACTCCAGTGACTTGCAAGTGGGTGTATAAGTTGAAGAAGAAGGCTGATGGGAGCATTAATAGGTTCAAAGCTCGCCTGGTTGCTTGAGGATTCTCACAGCAGTATGGAGAAAACTATGAGGAGACATTTAGTCTGGTTGCAAAGATGACTTCAGTTAGAGTGGTGATCGCTTTGGCTGATAGCAAGGGATGGAGGATGTGGCAGCTTGATGTGAAGAATGCTTTTATTTACAGAGAGACTGACAAGGACATCTTCATGGATCAGTCACTTGGTTTTGTTTCTGAAGATCATCCAGACTATTTCTGTAAGCTCAGGAAGGCTCTCTACGGGTTGAAGCAAGCTCCTTGAGCCTTGGTATGAGAAGATAGCAGAGTATTTGCAATTCTGGGGGTATCTTTCTTCCAACTCAGATTCTAGCTTGTTTGTCAAGAAGAAGGCGGAGCTTCAAGTCTTGGTCCTGCTGTATGTGGATGACATGATTGTCACAGGGAATTCGGAGGAGGAAGTAGCAAGACTTAGGGCTGAGCTTGCTATACGCTTCGAGATGAAATACTTGGGAGAGCTTCTTCACTTTCTAGGTCTTGAAGTGGAGAGGAAGGAGTGCAGAATTCTCATTTGCCAGAAGGGATATGCGGATCACATTGTAAGTCGGTTCGGCATGGTCGAAGGGAAGTGTTTCTCTACTCCACTGAAACATGGGCTGAAGCTTCGAAGAGATGAAGGAAGGATTCTTCATGATTCCTTGGTGTTCAGAGCTCTTGTAGGGAGTTTGATCTACGTGATGATTATAAGGCTAGACATTGCTTATGCTGTTGGCCGAGTAAGTCGGTTTATGGCTGAACCAAGGAAGTCTCATCTGGTAGCGGCAAAACACATCTTGAAGTATGTCAAGTCAACCTCTGATATGGGACTACTCTATAGTAGGGATGCAGACTTTACTTTGCTTGAATACACGGATGCTGACTATGGTGGTGACTTGGATGATCGAAGATCAACTTAGGGTTATGTTTTCACTTGTGGTTCAGCTGGTATTTCGTGGTGTAGCAAGAAGCAGGATTCTTTGTCCGTGTCTACTACGAAAGCTGAGTATAAGGCTTCGGCCTTGGCTGCTCGGGAAGCCATCTGGTTGCGAAGGCTTGTTGACGATATTCATGAAGAAGTGCAAGGGCCTACTTTACTCCGGGGTGACAATGAGAGTGCTCTCAAACTGTTGAACAATCCAGTGTGTCACGCAAGGACCAAGCATATTGAGATCGCACACCTCTTCATAAGGGAGAGGGTGTTGGAGGGATCTCTTCTGGTCGGGCATGTTCGGAGTGAAGATAATCTTGCTGACATCTTCACGAAGCCGCTGTCGAAGAGGCCTTTTCAGCGGTTACGTAGCTTGTTGGGCTTGATCACCACTTATCACTTCAAGGGGGAGTGTTGAAATTTGTGAAGTGGAAGTGGGTGATGGGCAGGCCGGGGCGGTCTGAGCGGCCTATGCGGACGGAGTCCGCGGCCTGGGCGGACTGCTGACTGCGGCCTGGGTGGTGGCTTTCTTGGTGGGTTGCTGATTGAGTAGCCTGTGGTCTGAGCGGCTTGTGTGGACTGAGTCCGCAGCCTGGACGGACTGCTGTTTGCGGACAGGGTGTTGGCTGTCTTCGTGGCTTGGCTGATTGAGGAGAGGCCTGAGCGGACAGAGGTTTGTGGGCTGTAGGCTGTGCTCTGTTCAGCGACCTTGTGTGTTTCAAGCTTGTGCTAACCAGCGGGTTGTGTGCCTTATCCGCGAGAGGCTTGCGGACTGACGAGTCCGCGGTGTCCGCTGTTGTGGACTGGCCTTGGTGTTCGGCTGTGGCCCTTGCCGAGCTCAAGTGGTGCAGCGGTGTTCTGCTGTGGAGGACTGCGCGGACTGATGATTGGAGTCTGGCAGTTGGACATTTGTTTGGGCAGCTGTGCGATTAGTTTTTGGCGATCTGCTTACCTTGGTAGAATTGGCGATCTGCGTACCTTGGTGGTATTGGCGAGCTGCTCACCTTGGTGGAATTAGCGATATGCTTTGGGTACTGGAGGACTGGGCCTTGTCCGCCGAGCTCGCACTAGGCCTTTGGTGATTTACTAGACTTGGTCACATTCTGTGATAAGTCCAGTGTGTCCGCAGTATCCTCCAAGTCCGCTATTGACCGGGCGGACTGCCTTTGGTCGTGGACTTGTGGCGGATGGACGCTTTGGTCTTATACTATGCGGACTGCCTCTTTCGTGTGAGGACTGTTGCTGAAGGAGTTGTGGTTGTCCAGGTGTGATGTTGTGTGCGGACTGTGCGGACTGTACCTTGTCTGCATAGTGTGGGCGGTCTGGCTCCAGGCTGCCTGGTAGTGAACATCGGTGCCTTGCTTCTGGCGGTTTTCTTGGAATCCAGCTAATTCATTGTGGACTCAGCGGACGGATGTTTTGCTAGTGTGTGGGCTGGGGTGGTGATTATATTCACTAGGGTGGTGACCACACTCCTCACCTCGCCTATAAATAGAACCCCCCGGCAGGTCTACAGTAACGGAGTGAACAGTAAGTTGGGCTTGGGCACGTGTTGCGGTCTGCGGTTTTCTGTCCACGCAGGTTGAGTAGTGCTGATGGTGTGCTGTGTGCAGGTCGCGGGGCTAGCTTCAAGGAGCCAGGAGTTGGGCATTGAAGTGTGCTGTCTCAGCTTGTCGCTTCGGCGGCTTGTCAGTTTTTCTGCTTCAGCTTGATCAAGTTCTAATAACCTGTCCGCCGGTCTCAGACGGGTAGACGGTCTGTTCCTCTGTTCTTCAGCAGGTAGCGAATAATGGTGTGCCCGTGTGACCTCGCGGTCTCGGCGGACTCCGTGTGCTATTCGGCTTGTCGCAGTTGCAGCTTGGGCGGCTTGGGCGACCTTGGCAGACGAGGTGGTCTCAGCGGTCTCCAGTGCTGTCCGCCCGGCTTGTTTTGTTCTTTTTGTTTGTAGCTTGTGTACTAGCGAAATCATGTCTCGCTAAGAATACCTCGCCTTGTAAAGAAGTGTGAATGAATAAAAGACCTGCTTGTGCTTCCATTTGTGGTTGGTGCTAAACTTGCTCCTTGGGCTTCCGCATGATCAAAGTGTGAACTGGGTAGTTCTGAGAATATTAATTTGGCTTTAGGCTACCTTGCTGACCGCTTTGAGAAAATTCAACAGATCTATCGGTTGCTACTGCTCCATCAATGTTGGGAATATGTTGATCAGGCCGCAACAACACCCTCCGGAGAGACGACACATGGAATACGTCATGAAGGTTCTACAGCTCCGGTGGTAACTCCAACCGGTAGGCTAAAGGTACAATTCTTTCCAATATAGTGTAAGGCCCAACGTACCTTGGGCTGAGCTTTTTCACACAACATACCCGTGACACTCCATGCATCAACCAGATTTTAAGGTACTCTTTGTCATCCACCTGAAATTCTACCATCTGGTGCTTTGCATTATAATATTTAGCCTGCCGACTTTGAGTCTCAAGTATGCGGTCCTGTATTAGTCTAACAACCGCATCAGTTTCATCGATGTACTCGACTCCTAAAACCTTCGGGACTTCATCTTGCAACCATGACAAGGGAGTTCTACACCTTCTTCCGTAAAGGGCTTCATGGGGTGTCATTCCGATGTTGGCATGATGACTGTTGTTATAAGAGAATTCTACAAGGGGTAAGAGTCTTTCCCACGGTTCTCCTCTATCCAATACACACAGTCTCAATAGGTCCTCCAACGTCCTCATGGTCCTATCAGACTACCCGTCCGTCTGAGGATGAAATGTGCTAAACGTAAGGCGCGAGCCCAAATACGCCTGAACAACCATCCATTCTTTAGAAGTAAAACGACCATTCCGGTCAGAAACGATTTTCTTTGGCACACCATGATACCATACAAACTGCTCCACAAAGAGGCGTACTAAAACATCCACATGAGCTTCTTTCTTCATAGGAATAAACCTGGCTACCTTTGTCAGGCGGTCGACGATTACCCACACCGAATCATTCCCTGAGCGTGAGCGAGGCAATCCGTGGACGAAGTCCATGGAGACATCCTCGAACTTCCACTCAGGGATGGGCAAAGACTGTAATAATCCGCCGGTGCTCTTGCATTCCTCCTTCACCTTTTGACAGGCCTCGCAGTGCGTAATATAATATCTGATGTCCCTCTTCATTCCCGACCAACACAGGGTTTTCCGCAAGTCGGCGTACATCTTGGCAATCCAGGGATGCACAAAATACTGAGTGCAATGTGCCTCTCTCAAGATATCTTCCCGAATTATACCACCTTTGGGAATATAAAGCCGGCCACGAAGATGAACGAGGCCTTCTTTTAGGGAGTACTCGTCCGTAGTCCCATCTTCAATTGACTTGATTGTCGTGGCCAGAGCCGCATCCCTTCCTTGCTCTGCCCGGATTCGGTCCCGAATATCACAGATAATACTCATGGTCGCCAAATATTTCATATACTTTTCCGAAGGAACTTTATATACTAAAGTAATCTCCATTTCCTCGAGCATTCGAGCTAATTCCATCCTCATCAACCGAGGCTCAGAGCTCGAGTCCGGTACTTTTCTGCTCAATGCATCATCCACCGAGTTTGCTTTTCCGGGGTGGTAGTTCAAGGTGAACTCATAGTCGCACAAAAACTCCAACCAAAGCCGCTGCCTCAAATTCTGTTCCTTCTGAGTGTGAACATACTTTAGATTTTTGTGGCCCAAAAAAATCTCGCAATGGACTCCATATAGGTATTGTCTCCAAACTTTCAGGGCGAATACCACTGCCCCCAATTCTAATCGTGAACTAGATAGTTGGGTTCATGCTTCTTTAGTTATCTTGAGGCATAAAAGATTACATGACCGTGCTGCATCAGTACCGCTCCCATCCCTTGATAAGATGCATCAGTGTACATTTGAAATCATTCCTTCCTAGACTGAAGGGCTAGGATGGGTTCGGACGTAAGTCTATCCTTCAGTTCTTGGAACGCAGCTTCACACTGGGGTGTCCACTCATATGACACACATTTCTTTGTCATGGTAGTAAGAGGAAGGGAAATCTTTTAGAACCCTTTTACAAACTTGCGATAATACCCGGCAAGTCCAAGTAAACTCCACATATCGACTGCTGACTTCAAGGGAGACCACTCCTTCATCGCACGCACTTTGGCCGGATCCACCGCTAGTCCAGCCCCACTGATCACATGGCCCAAGAAGGCAACCTCTTGGAAGCCAGAACTCGCACTTACTGAACTTGGCAAACAAGGCGTGCTCTTTTAGATTCCTCAGTACCAAGGCCAGATGTTCAGTATGCTCTTCCTCTGTCTTTGAGTAGACCAAAATGTCATCGATGAAAACGATGACAAAGATATCTAGATAGGGCTCGAACTCCTTGTTCATCAAACTCATGAAAGCTGAAGGGGCATTTGTGAGCCCAAACGGCATCACGGTGAACTCGTACAAACCGTACCTTGAGCTGAAAGCTATTTTCTGAATGTCCTCCTCTTGTATCCTTAATTGATATTACCCCGAGCGCAAATTCAACTTGGAAAACCAATGCGCTCCTACCAATTGATCGAACAACTCGTCAATCCGGGGTAGTGGATAAGTGTTCTGCACCGTCAGTCGATTGAGCTCTTGATAGTCTATGCATAAGCGCAAGGTTCCATCCTTCTTCTTAATGAACAGGATAGGGGATCCCCAAGGTGATGAGCTGGGGCGATCAAACCCTGATTCCACCAGTTATTGCAACTGAACTCTAAACTCTGCGAGTTCCTTCGGGGCCATTCGGTAAGGGGTCCTAGAGACGGGCTTGGCACCCGGTACTAGCTTAATTTGAAAATCCATCTCTCTATGCAGGGGTAATCCTGGCAATTTCTCAGGAAATACCTCAGGAAAATCCCGCACTACTCGTACATCCTTCATATCGTTTTTCATCTCCTTCAGTTCAAAACATATCATGCACACTTCTTCCCCCCTCATATGAGCTTTCAAGGCCTGAATCGAACATAATAATAAACGAGGTGCAAATTTTATACCTTGAAAGATAATATCAGTGTCCCCATGTCTCAAGTAAATTCACTTCTCCGCGCAGTTAATTCTTGCATAGTTCCAATCCAACCACGTCATGCCCAGAATGAGATCGAATTCTAGCATTCTCAACACAGTGGCAGGGGTATCAATGGCCTTTCCCCCAATGAATATCTCCAATTCGCACTTGGCGGTTGCGGTCATCTCAAAGCCATCTGGGAGGCGTACTCGTCGAGCAATACCAGTGAAGTATTGCACTTCTTCTAGGACCTTAATGAAGTCCGTAGACACAAACGAGTGCGAGACACCAGTATCGAATAACGTATAGGCTGGTTACCTGCCGACCACCATGGTGCCTAAGTACCAATAGCAATACTCAAAGCTAGATCTCTAGTACATCTTAAGCATCTTAAGGTTAATAATGAAGATGTGATAACTAACTGTAACATAACTGCAATCACCTCCTGAGAGTTCCGCTCCTGTGTCATGTCTAGCGTTAACACTTGATTCCGAGCAGGTCCAGGGTTTCCTCCTCATGGTCCTCGTCCTTGACCACGTATATGTCCCCGCCCTCGAGGTGCTGCTGGAGGGAGAGCAAGAGGAGCATTCCCAAATAGCTGTAGACAGTAACGTCGGATGTGGCCCGGTTGGTTGCATTGGAAGCACACTCGCTCATTCTGCCCCTCGGGTTGCTGAAATTATTGAAACTGTGGAGGTGGAAGCAATGTGGGCGGATGCGGAACCGGGTGCTCCATTCTAAAATTTCGGTGGGAATGCCCGCCACCCATCTGATGTCCTCTTCCTCCTTTGTAGTCATGTCTCCTTCTATTAATAGGGCCAGCTTCCATCACACCCTCAGTAGGTCTCTTACCACTTCCCAAGTGGTCTTCTTCTAGCCTCTTCGCCATGTCAATTATTTCCGCCAAGCTGGAGTCCTCTATAAACAAAAGGGCCTGCCTTAGGGGGTCCCACAACCCTTTGTAGAAGCGCTTAGCGTATCCTCTGTCATCCAAGTCATATGAGTCTACAAATCTTGCGAGATTTCGGAACTCTCGTTGATACTCTATAACCGACTTCGATCCTTGCTTCAGCTGTAAAAATCTATCTTCGAGTTCATCTCGAGCAGACGAGGGAATAAAGTGCTCTAAAAAGGCTCCTGAGAACTCGCTCCAGCTAATCTCCGTATAAACTCACCCTTGAAAGGTGGAGCCCATGAGGGACTTCCACCACGTCTTGGCGTGCAGTTCTAGGAGTGTCACTACCAGGGTCACAACCATGTTGTTCGGACATATAATTCCCGCCAGCAGTTCTTGCACGATATCGAGCCATTCCTCCGTACGCACTGCCGATTCTGTCCCAAGGTAGGCAGGAGGGGAGAGAGCTCGGAGCTTGTTGTTGTACGGGGGCTTGTTGGGATCTAAAGGCATCCAAGATAGCTGTGAGTGTCTGCCCTAGCTCCGATTGCTAAAACTGTGTGGGTACGGACGGGGCGGGGGTGCCCCCACTGGCTCAACATGCATTGGGATCTACATATAGGGTACAAACCTAAGGTCAGGTTGGGTAAAATTAAGGACAAAGTTATGCATACTAAGCATGAATTACATATGGGCACACCACTGCTTCCGCTAAGTCAGTTTGTCCCCAAACTGACTAATCAAACGGGGGTGGTACCATTGTTGAATGACTTCTTTAGTTCAGGATCTTAGAAAGTTGATACCATTTGTAAGACCCCCCCCCCTCCCGGAGCATAAAACACGGCACAAGGGGAGTCTTATGCCCAAAACAGCCGCCTTGCGGTGACACCAACGCACGTGTTGGTCTGCACCATAAGACGTTTATCCTGCCGATCATAAACAATATCATCCAATACCAACCCAACCAAGAATATAAAATAGAAGTCAATCCACACATAAGTAAAATAGTCCAAAAGTACGCCAAGAAAAGAATCTACAATAAGCTTCTAAAATATCAGAGTATGGGTAAAACTTGCCCAACAGGGCTACATCAAAAGTCTCTCAAACTCACTTCGGTGACTGACGGTAGCGACGACACTGTCCCTTCAGGCCATGTCGTCCTGGTCTGGCTGTCTTGCTGCAAAATCTGTGGCTGCTCTGACTGCAAGGTTTCCTCCTAAAAGGAAGACGTAGCAACCGTCAATCAAAAAGACTAAGTGGATATCATATCCGCTCCCCCGGTGAATCCTCGGCACCGGGTATAGAAAGGAACAAGGGTACAATATATTTATATAAGCAGTAGAACAAGCAAGTGGAGTAAGTATACATGTCATGAGTTCCAATAGAAGTAATGTAAAATAATATTATCAGCATTCTGTTGTAGCAATTCTACTCAAGTTATATGAAACCATCTAAGCATAAAGATTTACAACAGGGAAGTAACTTAACTTATAAGAATGGACATACAAACTTATTAGTTAAGGATCAGCTCAACAGTAAAGTAACTCATAGTATAAGAGTGCACATACAAACTTATACGATGAAGATCTTGTGTATGCAATGCAATGTAATGATATGAATGCAATGCAATGACTCACCCATGATCATGCACATGCAACTTCTATGTCGACACAGACTTGTAGTTCCCACTTTTCGAGTAGGTAGCTAACCTCTCAGGCGTCAACCGTCGTGGCCAGACAGTGCCAATAGAGCGGGCTTCTCCACTACTAGACGGTCATCCACACTACCAATCCTAGGCCTCTGTACGCCTCAACGCTAAAAACACAACAGCAGAGCTCACATGCATACTACGGCTCAGTGGGAGTCTCTGGTAGGTGTGTACCGAGAACCAAACCCTAAACTGGCCTATGTTGTGATCCGGAAGGAGCCTCGAAAAATGCACGAGGACCAAGCCCAACCGTCCACTTGGCACAGAAGGAGCCCCGATAATGAGCACCGAGGACCAAGCTCAACCGCCCAAATTCTATCTGTCATCTCCCGTCGGTGTGACAACTGGCGAGCCCATAGACCTGCCACACTATCCTTAACCCAGGATTACGACACCGCATGTCGACTCACACCACATGCAATTCCACATCATCGTGGCACGGAAGGAGCTTCAGAAAAGCACGAGGGCCAAGCCCTTCCGTCCACTTGGCATGGAAGGAGCCTCGGGAATGAACACCAAGGACCAAGCCCAACCGTCCACTTTTGTCTCTTCTCAGCATTTCCAACCCAGTGCGGATAAACCTCCGCACTTACACCCTTTCACAACCCCGTGCCCAAGATACTTATGGGCTCATTACCGGTGTAAGGTTATTTCACACATTCATCATCTAAGACCACGACCATTTGTTCGTAATAGTCATTACCACTTATGTACAATTTATTCAAGCCAAGTTCATCATTATTCAACTCACTACCACTGACAAGTGTGTCCTCATTATTTCACATATTTAAATTATTCCCATCATGCCAACTCGTCAATCCATTCATTCTCTAACCCTCATCTCACCACCTCAATCAAGTACACTTTCCACATCATTTGTTCATTATGGATCTTCCCAACAATGTTTTTAACATGATTTATCACAACCACCTTTGCGCTATATTTCAACAAACATTAACATTAAGGTACTATGATCTCTCTACCAAACTCAAAGCTGATACAAAATAAGCACGAAAATTACATGTGCAGGAATGAATACAGTACAGCAATTCAAACGGGGATTCCCGTGGCTACAAGAGTCCGGTGAAGGCGTTTAACACCTAGTTGTAAAGGTTTTCCAAGGGCTGCGACTTTCGTGTTTAGTCGAAAGCTCGGATCTAGCCACATCGTGACAGAAAACGGCCGCGAAGGCTGCTGCGCGCAGAAAGTAGATTTCTGCGTGCATCTTAAAGCAGATCGGACGACATCAGTTCGTCTTCTTCCTTCAGCCAAACTTTAAGATAATGTCCAGAATTTCTCCTCCCTTATTCACCCTCATAAGACCACTTCTATTCACGAAACCAGTCCACAAACTGCATTCGAAGTGAGGGAAAGGTTGAAGACTCTAAATCCTAGGACACAAGTCCTAGCATGGCCTTTTTTCCTAGAAACCTTCTTCTCATAAATCAAGTCCCTTTTGAGTCGATATCTCTCCTAGAAATAACTAAAGATCTAGCACCAAGGGAGAGGGTAGGAAGCTCACCTTGTTTTTGGCATTTCCGGCCATGAATCTTGTCACCCTTCTTGGCGACATCTTCTTCTCCTTGGTCGGTGTTAGTTCTTCACGGGGATAAGATCGGCTCGAACAACTTCTTCCTCTCCGTTAGTTTCTTACAGCAATGGCTTTGGAAGGAAGACTAGAAAAGGCTAGGGTTTTCTCCCCTTTTCATGTGAGAAGTTTGGAAACTGCATAGACACGTGTCAGCCTATCTTTGCACCGCCAATCAACTCAATAAATGAGTCCCTTAGAAACGACGCGGCCAGAAAATTCGTCAAAACCCGAAATTGAACTACACAGGTAGGGACACACCCGTGTCATTACCCGTGTCCTGCTCGGGAAGAATCTGGTCCACGATTCGTCGAGCTTTGCTCGATGAATCGTCGAGCTGCTTAGACATACATGGGTAGGGATACGCCCGTGTCACTACCCGTGTCCTGCTCGGGAGGAACATGATCGATGATTCATCAAGCTCTGCTCGACGAGTCATCGAGCTGCTACTTGGACGCAGACGGGTAGGGACACGCCCGTGTCTCTACCCGTGTCCTGCTTGGGAGGAACACGGTCGACAGTGTTAGTCAAGCTCTCCTCAAAGAATACATACATAAGGGTAGTGACACGCCCGTGTCACTACCCGTGTCCTTCTCTGAAGATTTCACAAAGAAGATGCTGAGACACCAGAGAACCACACGAGTAGGGACACACCCGTGTCACCACCCGTTTCCTACTCTTGACCAACTTCACCTCCCGTACTCGAGTACAAGCCTAACTGCCAGCACTCCCTGAGCCCAAGTAACCTCTCCTGACTTTAAAGTGTGCACGAGGGGTCTAGCGCGAATTGGGACATTACAAAGAGGGTGGTCCTTCACAACCATGATCATGTGCGCTTGAAAGTTTGGCCTGAGCTTTCAGGCTGAGATAACCAAAGATAAAGCCAACTTCTCAAGGATGGGGTAACAGAGCTCCGCCTTCTTGAAGATCCTGTTAACATAATAGATGGGCAACTGCTCCTTTCCCTCTTCCTGAACCAAGACGGAGCTCACGACCTCTGCTCCTACTCCCAGATATAACCTCATGTCTTCCCCATCCTTAGGCCCCTGGAGGAGTGGTGTTTAGGAGAGCTGACTCTTTAATGCTTGAAATGCCTCCTCACATTCTTTTGTCCACTCAAACTTTTGATTCCCTCGCAGCACTTTAAAGAAGGGTGAGAATTTCTCCCCTGCCCAGAAAAAACGTACTCAACCCAGAGAGCTTCCCTATCAAGCGTTGAACTTCCTTGGTGCTTCGCGGTGACTCCAATTCTATTATGGCCTTCACCTTGTTGGGGTTGGGCTCTACCCCTGTCGGGGTGATGAGATGGCCCAGGAACTTTCCCATGCTCGCCCCAAAGACACACTTGAAGAGGTTCAGCCGCATCTTGAACTTCCACAAAGTGGAAAACGTTTCCTCTAAGTTGAGAAAGTGGGAGTCTACATCCCTTCTTTTAACCATGAGATTGTCCACGTACACCTCCAAGTTCCTTCCTCTCTACCCCTTAAAGACCCGATCCATCATTCACTGATATGTAGCTCCTGCATTTTTAGCCCGAAGGGCATCATCCTAGAGCTGAAACACCCTTCCCTCGTAATGAAGGAGACATCATTGATGTTGGGTGGATGCATCCTGATCTGATGATAACATGAAAAATCATATAAAAAACTCAACAGGGGAAAACTGTTGGCTGAGTCAACCAGCACGTCGATTCGAGATAGAGGGTAGCAATCTTTAGGGCATGATTTATTTAAAAGCGAGAAATCTACATACATCCTCCATCACCCATCTCCCTTCCTAACCCTTACAACATTTGAGACCTAGCCTGGATACTCGATCTCTGATACAAAACATGCTTTGAGGAGCTTCTCCACCTCCTCTCAGATGGGCTCCTCCAGCTTTGTGGTGATGGTTTTCCTCTTCTAGCATATCGGGAGTGTCTTGGGGTCGAGGTTCAGCGGTGACATGCCACATCCGCATTGATGGCTGATATGTCCTCCGCACTCCAAGCGAATACATCGACTTTCTTCTGAATGCACTCCAACATCCTCTCTCGGTCTCCGGGGCTTAACCCGTCGCTGATCCGCACCCTTTCTATATTTCCTTCCTTGGTGAAGACCTCCATCTTCACAACCTTCTCTACCGGCTCTAACCTGCATTGCTCCCACTCGCTTCTCAGCTTCTCCCCCTGCTCAAGTAACCCCTTCGCTTCTTCCACTTCCATCTCCTCAGCCCGGATCTCCTGCAGCTCCACTCCCCTAGCCTCCGGGGTATGAACCACTCCCTCCTCTCTCTGCTCCTCTACCACTACCTTTGTCACCTCTGACTAGTCGGCTGTTCCTCCCCCGCTCACTTCTAACTCCTTCTGCGCTGCCAGCTTTCTTCCCAACTCTTCCGCCTCTGCCATCCAGGCTATGGTGTTGACGGTTGTCACATAACATTGCCTCGCCAACTTCGGTTCTCCCCAGATCCGAACCTAGACCCCCCCCCCACTGTTGAACTTGAGGAACTGATGAAACGAGGAGAGTACGTAGCAGAAGGTGCTGATGAGGGGGCGCCCAAAGATGCCATTGTAGCTGCTCGGAGCATCAACAATGATGAACCGACAATTCATTGAAACCCCAGCATCACATGGACTCCAACTTCTCCTTCAACTTCCTTCATCTCCCCTGAAAATCCGAACAATGATCCGTCCGAGTCCAACACCCTCCTGGCCTCCACTTTCATCACCTCAAAGGCCCCTTTGAAAATCACATTCATGGAGCTCCCATTGTCAACCAAGATTCGGGAGACTGTCTAGTTCTCGATGGTCGGCTGGATCACCAAAGCATTGTAGAAGGGATCCTCGTAGTCTGACATATCCTTCAATGAGAAGGTGATCTTCTCCTCCAGGGAAGGAGTTTGGGAGGTCGAGGTGATGCTCCTCCTGAACATGTTCTGGAAGCTCCCCTTACGGGTGGCTTCAATTCCTACTCCCCCATGGATCACTCTATTCTCCCACGGGCTCCCACGTCGGCCCTATCCTCGCACTTGTCCTCCTCTCCTCCCAGCAGAACCTTTTTTATCCTCACTGGTGGCTGCTGCTGAAATTGACTTCTGTCCTCTCTCACCTCCAGGAACTCTGGGCAGGCAGCCGTCACGTGGCCTTCCTCTTGATGGAAGTCACAAAAGGGCAATGCCTCCCTACCCCCTTCTCTCCTTCATCCTCTTTTATTCCTCTTCGCGTCCCTCTCCCCCGAGCGTTTGCCATCACTTCATGCTGCTTCGGTAGGGGGCCCTCAACCCCCGCGGAAATTCTTACCACCCTGAAATCCTCTCCCCTGTCCCTGGGCAGGTCCTTCCTAGGTCCTCCGGCCCAACCGATTGTTTGGCTTTTGATGCAGCCAACCTTGTTGATTCCCTTAGATCTCCTTTCCTTAGGGCACTTCTCTCCTTCTCTCTTCTTGTTGCCTTCCTACTCTCGGCTCCTTCACCTCATCCTCGGCCAACTTGGCTAACTTTTTGGCGAACATCAGGTTGGCCATCTCACTTTCTATCTCCTTTGCTACCCTTTTAATTAACTCTTCGAAGGAAAGGGGCACCCTTTTCAGCTCCATGCTGAAGAATCCCTGCCTCAAACCCAGGGTGAAGGTGAGTATTTGAGTATACCTCGGGACCTCCTGAACCAGAAGGATCTCTTCCTGAAACCGGTCGACGTAGCTCCTCAGCGTCTCCTCCGACTTCTGTATGATGGAGAATGGACACTCCACCCCATTCTTCCTCTTCTTTGATGTTGAGAACCTTAACAGCAACCCGCATCGCAGGTCCTCAAAGCAGTAGATGGAACTCGCAAGAAGCTGGTGAAACCAGTCCTTGGCCTTCTCCTTTAGAGTGATGATGAAAAGTAGGCACTTGAAGGAGTCTGACATCTGCTTGTTGGAGATGACATCTTTGAACCATTGAATATGTTGCACTTGGTCATCCCTACTCGTATAGTAAGACATCTCTAGCTCTTTGAACCTCCCTGGACTGGGGCCGAGACAATCAACTCATTGAATGGGCTCCCTCCACCAACTTGGTGAGTGGGTCCATCTTGCTCCCTCGGCTCACTGACCCTATCAACAATCGCATGTGCATGGAACAACTCTGAAAGTGCAGGTTAGATCTGATATACTCTAGAGGGGGGTGAATAGAGTATGGTGCTTGCTAAAAACTTTTTACAACTCCTGTTGTATTCCTAAGTGAATAGGGAAGCAAATAACATATAGTAAACATAGCAACTACCTAATCGAAAAGCAATCACAGAACAATCACAAACCACAGCCAGAAAATAAAAGAAAATAAGCAACCAGAAGACACAAGGAGCTATAGTGGTTCCCCAATCAATCTAGGTACATCCACTCTTCTACCACCCTAGGTAGGAATCCACTGCAGGATGAGTTGATCAGGTGTCCTGGGCACCAATGAGCTTTTGATAAGGTACTCAAAAACCAAACCAGATTTTTTGATCAGGTGTCTTGCCACCACTGAGTTTTGACAAGGTCTCAGAAACCAGCACAAACTTTTGAAGGTAGTTTGATAAACCCTTTATAGCAGAGAGAGAGAGAGAGAAAGGGATGAGATGATCTTCTCTGTCAACACTCAGAGAGAAGATAGTGGATGTTGTCAAAGCTCCCCCTGAGATCTATAGTTGTTCAGTAAGTGAAGCTTTGCAGTAGGGTGATAGGCCTTCAGAAGATTTGATCTCCAACAAAAGATGATTCCAGCAGCAGCTGAAATGTGTGTTGTCTGGAGTCTTGAATGATGATGGCCTTTG
The DNA here is from genome assembly GCA_039583875.1 of Platanthera guangdongensis. Taxonomy (NCBI): domain Eukaryota; kingdom Viridiplantae; phylum Streptophyta; class Magnoliopsida; order Asparagales; family Orchidaceae; genus Platanthera; species Platanthera guangdongensis. Next base: position 243,320,727 of record CM077153.1, read on the forward strand.
AACACTGGAATCAAGAGGGATCTAGAAATTTCAGAATGTTGATCTTCTTTTGTGATGTGTGTTCTTTCAAGAATTTTTAAGACTGAGAATATCTGCAACTCTTTCTCTTTCTATTGTTATTGTTGTAATAGTTGTTGTTGATGATGATGATGATATCCAGCAGGAATGAATAACTGATCTTTTATTCCTTAGATCTGAATAGAATATTTCTCTGTCCAAGATGGCTGTTAGCTTGTCATAAATGACTTCCTTAACTTCATTTTATCTTCTGGAGGAAAGTCCAATAAAATATTCCTTTGAAAATCCCTTGAAACTTGCTCCAGATTAAATGAAACAGCTACAAGATCCTTGACATAAATGCTGAGAATAATTCCATAACTGTTTGAATTTGAATCTTGAAAAATGTCGATCTCTCCAGAAAAATGTCGACCTGAGCTCAACTATCGTTGAACTGAGCTCAGAGACTGGACTTAGACTGAAGCAGAAAGCGTCGATCTGAGCTCAACTATCGTCGAACTGAGCTCAAAGATAGGGAAACAAACTAGAGACAAGAACGTCGATCTGAGCTCGAAGATCGTCGAATGGAGTTCGACGACTCGTTGAAGTTGAGCTCAGAGATCATCAAATGGAGTTCGACGATTCGTCGAGGTGAGTTCAGAGATCGGCAAATGGAGTTCGACGATTCGTCGTCCTGAGCTCGACGAAATGACTTAGTCTCCAGAACTGAAATATTTGGTCTTGAGGGCAGCTTCCAAACCTAAATACTAACCCTTAGACTCAATTCTAATTTTCCTTTAGATCTATACAAGGAGGTCAAAACAGATTTCCTAAAAGGCATAGTGATCCTTGCCCAAATCAGTAATAGGGTGTTCCAACAATCTCCCCCTATTTGGGTTAGGATTACTATTTACAGATATTGGGAAAAAAAACATACAAAGCAGAAATGTAACAAACAAAACATTGCAGAAACACAGACATTATCACAGATAGTTCAGAAAACAAAAATTTACTGTCATCTTACAGAATCATTCCTTTTCCTTGCTCTTTATGAGAATTATTTCTCTGTTGGGGTTGAGAGCTTCCTTCTTAGATCTTCTGTCATCAGCTGCACTAGAGAAGTTTAATGTTTTGGCTTGGGGACTACAGCTTCTGGATGCAGCTTCATATAAATTTCTGAATCAAAGAATTTTCTGGAGGAGTATCTCTCAAGTTCTTTCTTTCTTTGATCTGATAGAGTAATGATATTTGAAGTATCTTTTCCTTGTTCTCTAGCTTTCTTGATTTGGTCTAGTGCAGCCAATTCTTTCATTCTTGCTGTCCATGAGGTGGGATTATTTTCTGGATCTTCAAATGGAATAGGAGGCTCATATCTGTTTGAAGAATTGTCAGGAGGGGCTCTGGAAGAGACTAAATATTTAAGCTTATAAGGGAAGGGACCAGAAGTAGTGTCAGAGGGACCTTGTCCTTCCCTTTGATAAGGATGTTGCCTGGAATATACTCTGAGTCCTCTTTGATTTCCTCTATACTGTCCTCTTCTTGACTGGTAACCTCTACACTGATTTCCTCTGTACTTGGATCTTCCTTGAGGTTGATATGAGCTTTGGCTTCTGGCAGTAGATTGGAAGGCAGAACTTCCACTTGCACCTGCATCAGGTGAGGGAGGAGGAGGAGGAGGATTGAAATGGGATGATCCTTTGTCATACTTTCTTTTCTTCTTCATAGCTTTCAGTTGATTCCTGGAGTACTGTATCCATGGTTCTGTAATAGGGCAATCATGCAGTATATAATATGGAATATCATTTGTATCTTTCACTTTTTCTGGACGAACTCTCTTCATGGCTTTGCTTCTGGCTTTCCTTTTCCTTGCAATTGTTGCAGAGGAATCATCAAAGTCAGTCCTAAACTGATCACTGTCTGAGCTTTGTGGATTATCATACACTGTATCAATCCTTTTGAGATATTCTTTCTGTTGTTGAGACTGAGCAGAAGAGATAGCAGAAACAGCAACAGTAGCAGCAGCAACAGCAAGAAGTGTAGTAGAAGCAACACTGGCAGAAGGAGCTATGATAGCAGGTTTAGATACAATAATTTCAGAAATAGGAGCAACAACAGAATAAATGGAAGCAGTAGAAATAGATGGAACTGGAAAAACAACTTTAGAAACAGAAACAGCAAGCTCAGAGGTGTCTGAAGCAACAGATTCAGAGATAAAAACAGCAGGCTCAAAATCAAATGCCTCTGTCATATGCACATCCTCAGACACTGAAACAGTAACAGCAGCAACTTCAACAGAATTGAAGGAGTTTATATAAGAACTAATTAAGCTGGGGTCACAGCTGGAAATAGGCACAATGGCCTTGGTAAGATCTTCAGATTGCTGGACTGGAAGGCAGTTGAAGTATACAGAGTCAAAAACTAACAACAGTGACCTGAGGTCCACTGTAATGACTGCAACTGGAGCTACTGGAGCTTGGACTGAAGTTACTACAGCAGGCAATCTCTCAGCTTCATAAGGCATCTCCCCTTGCCTAGATTCAGTGAGAACTAGATCAAGGCACCCATAAGAAGGGATTTCCTGAGGAGGAAGAAAAGAAGATAGCCTGGCAGACAGTTCCTGAACTGTTTTTAGAAGTGGAGCCAAAGAGGTCTCCAGCAGGAGGGATAGCCTTGGAGCTATCAGCTCATATAGCCTGTCTACAATGGCTGGAATGTCTACTTACTCAAGAGGGACTTGAGTAGAGGTAGGAATGGAAGTTGGAGCAGCAGGAGATGTTGGTGGAGAACTTGTGGATGGTAGAAGTGAGGGTTGAGATATTGGAATTGTGGAGATGGAAGATAGTGGAATGGAAATGGATGGTGTGAAGGATGGTTGAGCAATTATGTCTTGAAGTAGTTGTTGATAAGAGGTGGATGAAGATGGTGGCTCAGGAGGGGATGAAGGAGAATCATCCATATAGGAATCATCTATAAGAGTGAAAGATGGAATATGAGATGATGAATCAATATCCAGGTTTGGGTAGTGATGTAGAGGATGGAAGATTTCTTCAGTGAATGGTGGAGTTGGAGAAGGGATTGAAGTTGGAGATGGGGTGGAAATTGTGATGGTGGATGTGACTGTTGTAGATGAAACAAGAGGTGGAGGAGGAGGAGATGAAGCAGGCAAGTCTTCTGCTGGGGCAGAAACCTGAGGGGAAGAGACTGAAGCAGTCCTTGTGCCTGAAGAAGAGATTGCAGAGGGCCTGCTGGGCTTTACAATCTGCCTGTCCCATTTCCCAAATAGGGCACAAGTAAGCCTCTTGGAGGCATTGATGTGCATCCCACTGGAAATAAGTAGTGCAGGGCATCTATTATGGAGAAACAGCCCTAAGATCCTCCGAAAATTAACAAAGTTCTTGTTAATTTTCTTCTTTATTAAATCAAAAAAGACTTCTCCCCAGTTCAGTTGTTTCTTGTCCACCAGGGCACCCATCAAGCAGAGCTGATACCTAGATATGGTATCATGAGCTGAGTGTTTTGCTAACAGCACTTTTCCAACAACATCAGCTAGAAATCTGTACTCAATAGACAGATTTTTCTTAAGCAATTTACTAGGGTTAGCTTCTGAATGTCCTATCTTTTCATGCATATTAGAAAATTCCTCTCCAGAAAGCTCAGCAGTATCTTCTCCAGAATTTAATTGAAAAACCTCTGTCAAAGCATCAGGTGTTAGAGATACCTGAGTTCCTGATATGGTTCCAACCACTGTGTTCTAATCTAGATTGTGGGTAGTATACACCCATTCCTTTATCTCATCTGCAGCCAATTTGATCCTTGTAGTCATTATGGTAACTAGCTATTGGTCTTTGAAAAGTTTCAGAATGTCCTTGAAGATTTGATCGCTGTTATTGAAAGAATCCATGTCGATATCAAAGCCTGCGTCAAACTTCATTGCGGCCAAGATTGCGACTAAAACTGCCATTGATTCCTGCAAAAATGAACAACCAAACGACCAAGTGTAGAGAAGTTTGGAGGGAAAGAGAAAATTTGCAGAGAGTATGAAAGCACAAAGGGAGAACGACAGCCGAAAAATGAGTTTTATATTAGGGTTCGACGCAGAAAAGGAAAGATCGTTGAACTCTGTTCGACAATCTGGGCTTCTAAAGGAAACTGAAAGGTCATCAACATCGTCGATCTCCGTTCGACGATATTGTAGAGCGTCGAGCTCCATTCGACGATCTCTGACCTGAAGAAAGATAGTTTAGCACTATCTGAGAAGCGCTGAACTCAGGTCGACGATTTCGGACATCGTCGATCTCCATTCGACGATCTTGGGGAAAATCATCGAGCGCAGTTCAGAGACCAGAAACATACTCTAGACACAAAAAAAAATCAAGATGTTTGCTAGTCTTGGTCAATTTTTAGAGTTTTAAAATCTTGGATCTTATTTTAAACTTCCTCCATCTAACATTCTTAACTGATTCAGGAATAATGTATTTTCCTTTTCATCCAAGGAATTGGTGAAAATATCTCCCCTTTGCAAATCAGTTGGGATATATTGAAGTTCAATTTTATTTTTCTCAACATTATCCCTTAGAAAGTGATGCCTAATTTCTATATGTTTTGTCCTACTATGGACGACTGAATTTTGTGCTATGGAAATAACACTAGTATTATCACAAAATATTTTTTTACTTTTCTAAGTTGTAGCTATAGTTTAGGAGCTGATTTTGAATCCACAAGAGTTGTGAACAACAACTACCTGCAGCCATATATTCAGCTTCAGCAGTTGAAGTTGTCACAGATGTTTGTTTCTTGCAAAACCAGGACACAAGTCTGTCACCAAGAAACTGACAAGTTTCACTGATGCTTTTCATGTCTATTCTGCATCCAGCATAATCAGCATCTGAAAATCCAGTTAAGTCAAATGCTGAATCTTTTGGATACCAGAGACCTAGATTTGGACAACGTTTTACATACCTAAGAATCCTTTTTACTAAGGTTAAGTGTGACTCTCTATGGCTCACTTGGAATCTAGCACATATGCATGTAGCAAACATTATGTCAGGTCTACTAGCTGTAAGGTACAATAAAGAGCCAATCATTGCTCTATATGTTGTCTGATCAACAGGTTTCCCATGTTCATCACCATCTAATACAGCATTAGTAGGCATAGGTGTTTTCATACATGATGCTTCAGACATATCAAATTTCTTAACTAATTCTTTTGCATACTTGGTTTGAGAAATAAATATGTCTTTAGCATGTTGTTTGATTTGCAATCCTAGAAAGAAGGATAGCTCACCCATGCTATTCATTTCAAATTTAGAATGCATTAGGTTGGAAATCCTTCTGCACAAATTTGAATCAGTAGAACCAAATATAAAATCATCTATATAGATTTGTACTAGTAGGGTATGGGACTTATGGGTTCTAATAAAAAGAGTTTGGTCTACTCTACCTCTTATAAACTCATTTTTTAGAAGAAAGCATGCTAGGGTCTCATATCATGCTCTAGGAGCTTGCTTTAGACCATATAATGCTTTATGTAATATGAAAACATAATCAGGATGAGTTGAAGAGATAAAACTTGAGGGTTGTCTGACATAGACTTTTTCTTTGATATCTCAATTGAGAAAAGCACTCTTTACATCCATCTGGTATACTTTGAATCCTTTGTGTGCTGCATATGCTAAGAAGATTCTTATGGCCTCTAACCTTGCAACTGGTGCAAAGGTCTGGTCATAATCTATCCCTTCTTCTTGAGAGTACCCCTGAGCAACTAGCCTTGCCTTGTTCCTTACAATGACTGCTTGATCATCCAATTTATTTCTGAACACCCACTTTGTTCCAACAATGGTGTGATCCTTTGGCCTTGGTACTAGTTCCCAAACTTTGTTCCTTTCAAATTGATGCAACTCTTCTTGCATTGTAATGATCCAGTGTGGATCTTGCTCTGTATCTTGAGGATTGAGGTTCAATTTGAGAAAGAAAATAAGTGTGCATCAGGTTTTGGTTGACCTGATTTCTGGTTTGCACACTAGCTGAGATGTCTCCAATCACTTAGGAGATTGGATGGTCTCTTGATGTTACTAAATCAATAGGAGATGTTGATTGTTCACCAACCTGTGTTATTGTTTCCTTTGGTGGTACAACAACTGGCTCTTCAAGAAGTTTCTCTTCAAGGTGTTGAATGTCTTCTTCATCTTCACTGCTTTCCTCTTTTTGAATAATTTGTAACATGTCCAAGTCTTCTGCAAGAGAGTGTACCTGCAAAGGTTCTATGGTAGAAGTATTCTTCTCCTTGAAAGACATGTTAGACTCATCAAAAGATATATGAACTGATTCTTCAATTTTGAGAGTAGATTTATTATATACCATATAAGCTTTACTGATCATGGAGTATCCCAGAAACACTCCTTCATCAGCTTTAGCTTGAAATTTTGCTAAGTATTTCTTGTCATTATTATGAATGTAACAAATACAACCAAAAATTTTAAAGTAATCTACTTTAGGTTTCTTCCCTTTGAGTAATTCATAGGAAGTCTTGCCCTTCAGTAAGTTGGAGGTGTTCACTGCCTCTGCCCAAAAGGATAGAGGAAGGTGAGCATCTGACAACAATGTAGTGGCAGATTCAATAAGGGTTCTATTTTTCCTTTCAGCTACCCCATTTTGTTGAGGAGTTCTAGGAGCTGAGAAAGTGTGTCTGATCCCTTCACTCTGACAGAACTCTTGCATAAGAAGAGAATCAAATTTTGTCTCATGATCACTTCTGATCAGGGCAATGTGAGTATTGAACTCACTCTATATGCATTTGAGAAACTCTATCAAACACTTAAAGTTATCAGACTTCTTCCTCAGAAAGAACACCCATGTGAATCTAGAGAAGTCACCTACAACCACTAAAGTATAAGATTTCCCTCCTAAGCTTTGTACTGTAATGGGTACAAAAAGATCCATGTATAACAGATACAAAATCCTAGGTGAATCACTCTTATTAAGTGACTTGAAACTATTTTTGGTTTGCTTGCCTAATTGACAAGCCCTGCAGAGTCCTTCCTTCTTGTAGGGGCCAGAAGGTAGTCCTCTAACAAGGTTGTCCTTGGATAGCCTAGCAATAGTTCTAAGGTTTATATGTCCTAGTCTCTTATATCATAGTTCATTAGGTCTACAAATAGAGTTAAATAAGCAAATATCTACCTTGGTTGAAAGAAAATCTACAAGATAGATGTTACCTTTCCTTTTACCTGTCAACACAGTTGTGTTGTCCTCTGATTTGATCTTGCATAAGGATTTGTTGAAAGTCACTTGGTAGCCTTCATCACATAGTTGACTGATACTGATCAAGTTGTTCTTCAATCCTTCCACATAGGCTACTTTCTTGAATGTGGTTGTGCCAATCTGGACTGCACCATATCCTTTTATTAGTCCAAAGTTTGAATCACCAAATATTACTTTGGGTCCAAGCTTGGCTTTGAAGTAAGTGAAATTGTCTTTGTTTCCTATCATGTGCTTTGAGCACCCACTATCCAGATACCATTGCTGGTTTGATGTTGGATAGGTCTTCACCTGCACATAAAGCAATTTACTTATTTTTTACCCAGTTTACCTTGGGCCTAGGTTGATAACCTTTGAATTCAGAAATAAAAGACATCCCTGGTTGACTCTTATAGCCTTCAGGATGATATCTCCTTGGAGGTATTATCCATTCAGTATAAGGGTTAAATATTTGGGATGAAGGACCCCTAGGTTTGAAATTTGATTTACCTTTGAAAAAGTTTTCAAAACTCTGATCTCTGCTCGACGATCGCTGAGCTGAGTTCGACGATCTTGGGTCAGATCGTCGAGCTCCGTTCGAAGATTGACTGTGGCAGAGTTCAGGGTTTAGAGATCGTCGACCTGAGTTTGACAATTTAGCCTGAGATCGTTGAGCTCCGTTCGGCGATCGTCTAGCTCCGTTCGACGATTTCTGTTGAACTCTTGTTTTCTTAGGTAAGTCAGAATTCTTCCTAGCTATCTCTACAACTCCCTTGCATTTATCAGAGATAAACTTGATTGGGGTTGTTAATACTATAGGTTGGTTGGATGAAGCACCCAAGCCCAGTGTACTATTGAATCTTGAGTTCACTGTGCTTGTGATGTTTATTAGTTTGATACTTCTCCCATTAAGGGATTCTTCAAACTTTTTTGGCCTCTGATAGCTCACTTTTCATTGAGGTTATCTGCTCCCTACAGCATTGCAACTCCTCAGAGAGTTTGAGGTTATCTGATTTTAAATTACTGTATTCTGATAACTGATTTCTGAGAGAAATGATTTCCTTCTCAGATTTTAGTAAATCTAAACATAGTGCCTTAAACTCACACTTGAAGTCCTCAGAATTGAAATCAAAAGAACTTATTACCTGGTCCTCTTCAGATTGAGTCTCTGACTCTGACTCTTCTGCATCAGAATTTTATTGAGAGGCATTGATAGCCATCATGCAGAATTCTTTTTCAACAGCATCATCTTCATCATCACTTGAGTTGGATGAAGCTTCAGATTCTTCTTCTGTCTCACTCTAAGTTTCAGCAATAAACCCCTTCCTTGTGTGTTTGTTCTTGCTGGTGGAGGGTTTGTCATTGCTGTTCTTCCTGAAGTCTTTGTCTTTTCTTCTTTCTTTCATGTCCTTCTTGTCCTTATTTTTATTTTCTGGACAGTCAGGCACAATGTGGCCTGGTTTCTTGCATCCAAAACAAATAATGTCTTTGTTATTTGATTTGTCATACCTTGGCTTGTCATGCTCTCTGTGTGATCTTTTCCTGAAATCCTTCCTGGCCATTTTGTAAAACCTTTTTGCCAGTAGGCTTAGCAGCTCTTCATTGCCTGTGAACTTGTCTTCAGGCTGATCTTCAATGGCTTTGAAAGCTATTGATTATTCTTTTCTTGTAGCTGGTGAGGCAGCCTTCTGCTCTTCTTCTCTATTCTTGATGAGCAGCTCATAAGACTTGAGCTTGCCCAAGAGAGCTTCAGTTGTGATCTCATTTAGGCTTCTGGCATCCTTTATTGACCAGATCCTTGAGTCCCAAGTGCTTGGGAAGCACAGTAGGATTTTATCATTGAGCTCAGTCAATGAGATCTCTTTGTCTAAGGTCTTCAGTTCATTGACTATAAGGCTGAGCCTATTATACATATCTGCTACTGACTCAGCTTCTCCTTTCTTGAAATTCTCATATTGGGTTATGAGGTGAGATTTTCTATCTTTTCTCTCATCAGCAGATCCTGAGACTATCTCAGATAGCTTGTCTCAGATGTCCTTTGCTGAGTTGCATTCAGTTACCTTTTGGAATATTTCATCAGACATAGTTTGGGCTAGAATGTTCATACCTTTGCATCAGCCAATTTCCATTTCTTGATTTCTACATCTGTTCCGGAAGGAGGTGGAACAACACTTGTACTTGTATTTTCTGGAGGTCTTGGACACACAGTCAAAACAGAATTGAAAATGTCTTCATCAATAGAGTTCATGTACAGTCTAATCCTTGCCTTCCAAAGTGAAAACTTAGATAGATTGCACACTGTAGGTCTGGTGCTAGCATAATCTTTGTTTTGGACCATGTTTTGTGAAGAAATAATTCTAATAACAAACTTAAAACAAGCAGATCTAACTAGAGGGATCTTTGGGTTCAGGTGTTAACCTGTGCAACCACTAAGGTGTGGTATTTTTAACCAATCGCCTCTGATACCAATTGAAAGTGCAAGTTAGATCTGATATACTCTAGAGGGAGGGGTGAATAGAGTATGGTGCTTGCTAAAAACGTTTTACAACTCTTGTTGTATTCCTAATTGAATAGAGAAGCAAATAACATATAGTAAACACAGCAACTACCTAATCAAAAAGCAATCACAGAACAATCACAAACCACAGCCAGAAAACAAAAGAAAATAAGCAACCAGAAGACACAAGGAGCTATAGTGGTTCCCCAATCAATCTGGGTACATCCACTCTTCTACCATCCTAGGTAGGAATCCACTGCAGGATGAGTTGATCAGGTGTCCTGGGCACCAATGAGCTTTTGATAAGGTACTCAAAAACCAAACCAGATTTTTTGATCAGGTGTCTTTCCACCACTGAGTTTTGACAAGGTCTCAGAAACCAGCACAAACTTTTGAAGGGAGTTTGATAAACCCTTTACAGTAGAGAGGGAGAGAGGGATGAGATGATCTTCTTTGTCAACACTCAGAGAGAAGATAGTGGATGTTGTCAAAGCTCCCCCTGAGATCTATAGTTGTTCAGGAAGTGAAGCTTTGCAGTAGGGTGATAGGCCTTCAGAAGATTTGATCTCCAGCAAAAGATGATTCCAGCAGCAGCTGAAATGTGTGTTGTCTGGAGTCTTGAATGATGATGGCCTTTGAACACTGGAATCAAGAGGGATCTAGAAATTTCAGAATGTTGATCTCCTTTTGTGATGTGTGTTCTTTCAAGAATTTTTAAGACTGAGAATATCTGCAACTCTTTCTCTTTTTATTGTTGTTGTTGTAATAGTTGTTGTTGTTGATGATGATGATATCCAGCAGGAATGAATAACTGATCTTTTATTCCTTAGATCTGAATAGAATATTTCTCTGTCCAAGATAGTCGTTAGCCTGTCATAAATGACTTCCTTAACTGCATTTTGTCTTCTGGAGGAAAGTCCAATAAAACATTCCTTCGAAAATCCCTTGAAACTTGCTCTAGATTAAATGAAACGGCTACAAGATCCTTGACATAAATGCTGAGAATAATTCCATAACTGTCTGAATTTGAATCTTGAAAAACGTCGATCTCTCCAGAAAAACGTCGACCTGAGCTCAACTATCGTTGAACTGAGCCCAGAGACTGGACTTAGACTGAAGTAGAAAGCGTCGAACAGAGCTCAACTATCGTCGAACTGAGCTCAGAGATAGGGAAACAAACTAGAGACAAGAACGTCGATCTGAGCTCGAAGGTCGTCGAATGGAGTTCGACGACTCGTTGAAGTTGAGCTCAGAGATCGTCGAATGGAGTTCGACGATTCGTCGAGGTGAGTTCAGAGATCGTCGAATGGAGTTCGACGATTCGTCGTCCCGAGCTCAACGAAATGACTTAGTCTCCAGAACTGAAATATCTGGTCTTGAGGGCAGCTTCCAAACCTAAATACTAACCCTTAGACTCAATTCTAATTGACCTTTAGATCTATACAAGGAGGTCAAAACAGATTTCCTAAAAGACATAGTGATTCTTGCCCAAATCATTAATAGGGTGTTCCAACAAGCTCCCACCCAGCAAGATCCCTCTCGCCACTCTTAACCGGGACATCCTTCTCGGGGTGCTGTCTAGGAGCATTCTCGCCCAAAGATGGGGTCGTGACAACTGGAACAGAAGGCATGGCCCACTCGCCTCTCGCGGTGAATGTCAGGCGGATGGTTTGTAGTACCTCCCTCTTGAAGTCTTCTAGCATCCCGATCGTGACACCACTCGCCGAGGGTGGTGAGCCTCCCGAGCTAGCTCCTTCGTCCTTGCCTCTACCCATGAAGCTTAGCTCAAGATTTTCCTATGCAAGCTACGATCCACGTTCACCACACCAAAAGTATTGAAGTCAAAACTTGGCCTCAATGAGAGTTCAGACCCATGGGTGCAGCTAACACCTACTTCTCCCTAACTTGAGCTCCTGACCAATCACTCAGAACAAGAAAACTGTCCCTGGGCTGTAGCGTGGAGATCCCACCACTCACCTGAAAGATCTCTAGAGCACTTCCCCTCCCAAGCCAAAAGCTGAGTTGGGTACCTTGGATGGCTTATGCAGCCAGACCAAAATAATCCAAGGAGATAGAAGCCAAAAATGAACTTGATGCCCTCCAAAGTTGGCCACAGGGTCAATTTATAGAATTCCATGACTTGGTCAGCCAACAACGTAACTCCGCTATTCTGAAAGGCTATTTGCAGGGCTTCATAGGCATCTAGGTAATTTTACCTCTGGTCCCCACTAGGCAAGTGGCCCATGAATGCACCTCTCACCTGAAGAAGCAAATGCTGGGGTGAGCCAAGCATCCCCCCCCCGCAGCTCCCCAAAGGGCGAGTGCGGGATCCTCATGCCCATGGGCGGAACTAGCCCTGGGCACGGTAGGGCACGTGCCCGACCGGTTTTTGGGTTTTTTATCGCTAAATTACCACTCCCTGCTCCTCCTACTCCCGATCCGCGACGTCGCTCCCTGCTCCGGCTCCCGTTGGTACTACTACTTCTTCTTCTCTGCCTTCTTCTTCTTCTTCTTCTTCTTCTTTGCCTTCTTCTTCTTCTTCTTCTTCTTCTTTGCCTTCTTCTTCTTCTTTTCAATTCCTGTTTTTTTTTTCAATTTTTGTTTCCTGTTGTTGATTTCAGAACCAGATTCCAATTTTTTTTTCGATTCATATTTTTTTTTTCAATTCTCGTTGCTCATTTCAGAAACATATTCTAGATATTTTCAATTCGTAATTCAGATTTTTTTCAATTCATATTTTTTGTTCCTGATTTCAGAAACAGATTCTAATTTTTTCCAATTCTTTTTTCCATTTGGTGATTTCAGTAACATATTGGAGGGGATGTATGGACAAATACTTTATGCAATTATGCTTGATCTTTTATTTTTTTGAGAACCGTTATCCTTTCAGCCATAGCAACATTTGCCTTTATTTAAGTGTCAATAAAGATTTAAACCAAGTGAAAGCTATAATAATCTGACATTTATCAAATGTATTTGCACAATTTCACTTTTTAGCGATGAGATGGAGCCCCTTATGATAATGAAACTGGTTTTGGTATGTGTAACACTTCTACTTCCCTCACCGCTTCATCGCGCGGCCAGGATTCCAGCTAGAGTAATTGACTAAGGGCGTAGCTTCAGCTTACACTTTTCCACGGAGGATTTTAACAGTAATCCGGTGAACGGCTCAGAATTCTATTCCAGCATAAAGAGTAAAGTAACAACCGACACGTGGTAGAGAGAGGGCCCGCTCAGAAGGGACTCTTATTTCATCATAGCCGTTAGGATTTTCCTGTTTACAACTCATGTAATATCTTTATAAATAGGATTAAGGATGTAATCGTGAGATTAAAAAATAAAGTTTGAACCAGTTCGTCTTCCTCCTTCTCCCCTTCCTCTCTCTAACTCCGGCCACTCCCCGGGCCATTCTTCTTCCGCTTACATTCTACAACCAGTTATTACAGTATGCCCCACAAAATTTAGAAAATATACCACTTAGGTGAGTAGATATAATTAATTTAGAAGTATGATATATGTGAAGGAGTAGACCTAAGGTAATGTGGATAGAAGTTGATCGAATTAATTTGTGTAATTTAGATTTAATGTAACAGCCCAAAGTTCTGAAACAGGCAAATTTGGGTGACACGGTCTGGGACACGGGCGTGTCCCAGGGCGTGTCAGATGACACGGCCTGCGACACGGGCGTGTCGCAGGGCGTGTCGAGTTGTGTCGACGATTGGGCTTTGTCTCGACGATTTTTTTTGGTCTCGACGATTCGTCGAGAGAGGCACACGGCCCATGACACGGGCGTGTCCAAGGCCGTGTCGCATTCTCGACGATTCTTGCTCGACGATCGTCGAGTGTCGAGAAGTGCGTGTCGAGTGTTGAACACGGCCTGTGACACGGGCGTGTCACAGGGCGTGTCAAATCAGGCGACGAACTCAGCCCGTCGAGGATTCGACAGGGCGTGTCTTTGTGCCGTGTATGGGCACACAGCCTGGGACACGGGCGTGTCACAGGCCGTGTGAAGTCTCGGGATGATTTGGGATTTTTTCACCCAGGTACACAGCCACAGACACGGGCGTGTCTGAAGGCGTGTTGGTGACACGGCCTATGACACGGGCGTGTCCCGTGGGCGTGTCACTGGTGAGGCACACGGCCAGGCACACGGCCGTGTTCGAGGCCGTGTCGGGTCAAAATGTGTGTTTTTGGCAGAATCGTGGCCGTCCATTTCTTCAGTCTGGATCCAAGGGCTGAAAGCTCTTCTTCTTTTTCCTTAAGGGCCGAAATCAGAAAAGAATCCTCACTTTGAATTGGCCTTCATCTTTCTTCAAGAGAGAGAGAAAGAAAGAGAGAAAGGAGGAGGAAGAAGGGAAGGGGGCTACTGTTGGTGGTGCTGCGGTTTACCGGCAAGAGATCCGAAGCCAGCGTTGCAGAGGAAACGCTCTTGCGAGTCTTGCAAGCAAGCTTTCAAGCCATGGCACCGAAGCGATCGTCAAGGGTAACGACTTTTCTTCCTAGCCATGTGAAGGCTTCTGTTTTGGCATATCTTTTGATTCCCCCACCAAGAGGTGGCTGCTTTTGGGAGTCATTTGGGTGGATGCTTGAAATCCCCTTGGTATTGCATATAGATCCGGAAATGAGTACGGAATATGCATGCTGTGTGAAGCCCATCTGGACAGGTTGGTCTGGATTGGTGATGTTGCATACGAACCGGAGAAGACTCCGTGATAAACGTGTAGTGTAAGGAGTCGATGGGTTATGCCTGCGAAAAGGAGTAGCAGGAAGTACTGGGGTGGTAGTCCAGGAAAATAGCCTTGTGGTGGTTTTGGGTCCAACCTGTGGTTGAGGCACAGGAAGTACTGGTGGGACCAGGAAAGGCCCTTTTTGTGATGCTTGATGTCATAGGGTGTCCACCTGTGAAGCGAGTCACAGGAAGTACTGGTGTGCCCAGGAAAGACCCCTGACATTTGTGCTTATGCGGTGTCCACCTGTGGAGAGAATCACAGGAAGTACTGGTGCACCCAGGAAAGACCCGCTGTTGCTGTGAGGAAATGGGTATAGTGACATACCCAGGCTTGAATGCCAGGAACAGGATTGGTGAGACCGACCCGCGCCTTTGATATAGCCGTGAGTACGCTGTACTCGGAGAAGGCAAGGCGATTTGAGCAACGGGGGGTGGAGGATCCGACCTGCGCTATGTCCGTCCGACGTGACACCAAAAGTGCGGTCTGTTGGAGCGCATAGCAAGAGTCTTCGGCCTGCGCGCCATGACACAAAGGGGGGCTACGGGCCATCCCGGTGTCCGAGGACTAACTCCGGCTGCACGCCATGGAGTAAATGCTCAAGAGTGTTACCGTTGGGTGATAACCCTGATACGGTGGTGGGCAAGAGGTTGCCAGAACACCAAGAATGTGCCCTGAGTGCACGGACCGTTGGGCCGGGCGGCGAACGGTTGTGATGGCTTGTGTGCGTGAAAGCACCTTTGATGATATAGCTTGCCATACTTGTGATATGATATGCCTGTAGGGAAAATACCGCTGCCCCGAGAGGAGGGGTAGGGTCGTTATAATTTGGTCAGCTGAACGCTGACCGTTGCTTTTGTTTGCCACCGTTGGGTGGATTGTCCTTGCACAGGTGCTGGAGAGCCGAGCGGGTCGCATAGAGGTTGATGCTCCTGCTGGTGTTGCTGCTGCTGCTAGCCCTCGAAGGCTAATGTTCTTTTGAGTGTTTTCTTTTTGTGGCCGGCCTGCGCGCCAATTTGTTTAGGCCACTGCATGAAAGCCCTGTAAGGCCATAAGGCCAATACTTTATACATGTTGTAAGACATTCCTATCTATATATAAAATGTGGAGTTTATATTTGGACATTCATGAGGAGTTCAAGTAGCTTAGGCTTCCGCTAGAATGCTTGGGATAGGTGCGATGCGCTGCTCTGGTATCATCCTGTACCTTCACCGACTGTTTTGTGGTATATCCTGTGGGGCCCCTGCCGGACCTTCTAGAATATATCATATGAACGGATGGGGTTGTTACATTTTTGGTATCGGTTGTCTTGGTCTTTCCCTCTCGAAGTCGTGGCCGCCTTCTTTTGCGGGGTGGCGAGCACGTGGTTGTGCACACCAAAGTCTACGATTGAACTCCTGAATGTCCATGATAGGAATGCATTTTGTATATGTGAGGAACCTGCGTGTTCCTATTTTGTGTTGTTTGCTTGGTGATGGCGACGGCCACCACGACGGCCTATTGGGTTATGAAGACGACGACCATGGCGGTGTTACGATTGATGGCGACGGCCACCACGACGGCCAATTGGGTGATGAAGACGACGACCATGGCGGTGTGACCGTGACAGAAGATGACGACGATGCTCCACCATCAAGAGACTTGCGGCGTCGTAGCGGGCACGGCTACAATCTTCGCCCACGCAACAAAAATAAGCTTTGAATTTATTTTTATTATTTGGTCTGCCTTTATCTGGTTATATGTAGTATTTGACACTATGTTATTTTGTCATTTCATTTTCTGCAACATTTTTATTTTGGGCTGCTAATAGCCACATGGTTGTAAGCCTTATAAAAGGCCACATTATCATTTGTTATGAAGGCTAATATTGAAATCAATTGAAAAATTCCTCCAACCCTAAATCTTCTATCTCCCCTCCCTCTCTTCTAGCCGCCGGCCCCCATCCTCTCCCTCTTTCTTCTTCTTGGCCGCACCCCCCCTTTCTCTCTCTCTTCTTCTTCTCATTCCCTCCCTCCTCCCTCTTCCAACTACACCCTCTCATCTACGTGTCCATCTCTTTTCTTTCAAAGGTGGTCGGCCAACCTTGGAGGAGGAAGATCTCATGCAAGGAAGAATCAAGGTTGGGGTAATCAACCACGGCGAGAAGCGAAGGAGGCGAACAAGATCTTCATCCGTGGCGCATTTCTCGTGGATTCCAAAAGGGAAGAGCGGTCGTACTTGGTGGATCCAACATCTCGGATCTACGTTTCCGAGTGGGGTAACGAAATTCCTACCTAAGAGATTCTCTTCTTGATTAATTCTCGTGGTGGACGGATTTTGCGTGATTTCTCGAATTGCTAAATTTTCGCGGTGTTCCTAAAAATAGATTTGAGATTTTCAGTTGGTTTTCCGAAAAGATCTCGCAAGAGGATTGGCGCTCCTCGTTTTTGTTTGTTGGGATAGATCCTACCGTTTTTTTCGAATCGTGAATTTTTTTTTGGTGGATCTATTTTGGTACAACTCCAAAGCTCGATCGGAATTAATATTATTCCATTTAGCCGGAAAGGATTTTGGCCTATAGCCATTCTCTGTTCCATTTGCGGATCGGCTATCCGTATGTTAGCGCGAACGATAAAAAAACAATCATTGTGGTCGCTGCGTTGCGTTTGTGTGCCGGTTAGGGAGCGATAACGTTGCCAAGGCTGTAGTCACGCCCTCCGTGTAGGATCCCAAAGGCCTAGCCTACATCAATTTGGTATCAAAGCGAGGTTGTGTTGATTTCTCAATCGACACCGTCCTTACGCTCCCTTTTCCTTAGGACGTCGACCCACACTTGGTCGTGCACGTTTTCGTAATCACCAAATCTGAATTTCTCTATTTGGTCTGCATATAACAAAAAAAATTTTTTGCAAAAAAAGAAGTATCAAAAAAATCTGAATTTTCTACCTATTTTTCTAAGCATATAAGTCAAAAAAAATATTTTCGTTCTCCAAGTCATTAAGCGTATAAAAATCCTGATTTATAAAATTCTTGTCCAAACAGTCTCTTATCTAGGTGAGCCACCCTGTATCTGTGTTGTTCATGCGCACGAGGCTTGGCACAGAGTACTCTCCATCCACATCACACATGGCCGACCATCATGATGATGGTGAGCCCGCTCCTGCAACAATTGCGGCGCTTAGGGAAGAGTTTAACACTAGGTTCGATGCACTCACTCAGTTAATACAAGGGTTGGCTGTTAATCAGGCGGCGCCTCGAAATCCCGGCTTTGGGATAAATCGACCGGGGCAGCCACCCCATCCCGCCAACCAACGAGAAGAGCGACAAAATCTCCCTCGTGATCCGGATTATGAGTACGCACCCCGAGCACCTTATGAGTTCGACTTAACTAGGGCCGTTAAAATGGAATCACCATCCTACGATGGCATGGGTGAACCCCAACTTTTTCTAAACTGGATCATGGATATTGAGTGCTATTTTGAGTGGCACAACCTGACGGACATTGAGAAGGTACGAGTAGCACGAATGAAACTTCTGGGTAGAGCCAAAACGTTCTGGTTGAACGAAGAAAGGCGTCTAGGCACCGTAAATGGAGAACCCCCAATTGGGTGGGCCGCCATGAAGGCACTCCTGCATGACCAATATGTCCCGGCATATCACCGAACCCAAATGTTCGACGAGTTAGCCACTCTTCGTCAAGGGGGCCAATCGGTAGCGGAGTACATGGGACGACTCAAGGATATGATGGTGCGTTGTGATATACGAGAAATGCCCGAGGTCACACTATCTCGTTTCCGTAAGGGACTTAACACGGACATCCAAGGCAAGCTTTTGCGTTATGGTCACACGGACCTTAACACAACATTCAATGCAGCTCTAGATATAGAAAAGCACAATGCCAACAAGTCCAAGGGCCGGGCATTCCAGAAAGGAAAATCCATCTTAGGACCCCCACCGTCATCATCCATGCGAGACAAAGGAAAGTTCCGATCGACGGACTCAAGTTCCATAGTAATTACCGCTATGAACAATAAAAATCCCAATGGTGAGAGAGTCCCAGTAGGACGAATTAATAAGACTAACGCTACCTGCTATTCGTGCGGAATTCAAGGACACTACGCTAGTGAGTGTCCCACTAAGAGTAAACCACTGGCACTATTAGATACCACGTCTGATCCCGCCGAGATCGTTTATGAAGCCGGTACTGAGTCTGACGCCGAGCCGAGTGATATTGACGACGACTCGTTTATGATGGTTATGAGATGTATTCTGAATACACCGCGAGCGACGGACGATTACAATCGGACAAATATCTTCTCGGTAAATTTTAAGAACGGTGACAAGTGGTGTAAGTTAATAATCGATAGCGGTAGTTGTATGAACGTCGTTTCGGAGAATGCCATCACTCGAATGCACTTAGTCACTGAGCCGCATCCACATCCGTATAAGATAGCATGGGTGAACAAAACGTCCATTGCAGTTTCTAAGCGATGTTTGGTACCGCTTACGGTGAAGAACTATGTCGATAAGGTGTGGTGTGATGTAATCCCTATGGATGTCTGTCACGTTCTACTAGGACGTCCCTGGCTTTATGATTATGACGTGACCCATTTTGGCAAAGCCAACACCTACGAGTTCAAGTTCAATGGTAAGACCATTGTTTTGAAACCCACACCACCTAAGGACCCGTCGATTGCATCCAAGGACACAGTGGTCCCTGCGGAAAGGAAAACGATAAGTCTTATAAGTAGGAAGGAGTTAGAACGTGAGACCTTTCTCGATGGCGTCATATATGCGTTAGTATGTCTACAAGTACAGGAAGATTCACCATCTTTAGAGAACATACCGTTATCTCTGCGCACATTATTGGAAGAATATAAGGACGTCTATCCGGTAGATTTACCTTCCAAGTTGCCACCAATCAGGGATATTCAACATGAAATTGACTTCGTCCCGGGCTCGTCCTTGCCTAACCTACCCCATTACCGACTTAATCCCTCCGCACATAATGAACTACAAATGTTAATTTCCGATTTATTAGCTAAAGGATTTATCCGCCATAGTAAAAGCCCTTGTGCCGTCCCTGCCTTGTTGGTCCCGAAGAAAGATAAGTCTTGGAGGTTGTGTGTAGACTACCGGGCCATCAATAAAATAACTGTCAAGTATAGGTTTCCCATCCCCCGTTTGGACGATCTATTGGATATGTTGTCCGGTGCCACCGTGTTCTCAAAATTGGATTTAAAGAGTGGCTACCACCAAATAAGGATTCGGGAGGGAGACGAATGGAAAACGGCCTTTAAATCTAAGGACGGGCTTTACGAGTGGTTAGTGCTAGGAGAGGGACTCACCAACGGACCAAGTACTTTCTCACGATTAATGACTCAAGTATTTAAGCCATACATGGGAAAATTTGTCGTAGTCTATTTCGATGATATTTTGGTGTTTAGTACCTCGCCGATCGATCATGAAACTCATTTGCGGACAATCCTTACTACATTGCGCCAAGAGAACTTATATATTAATTTTAAGAAGTGCGCATTCGGTGTGACTTCCGTGGAATTCTTAGGATACATAGTGAACGCTGAGGGAATACATGTTGACCCTAAGAAGGTCCAAGTAATTAGAGAGTGGCCGGAGCCGCAAAATATTCGGGAAGTTAGGAGTTTTCATGGATTGGCCACGTTTTATCGACGATTCATTCGCAATTTTAGTAGCATCATGGCACCCATCACTGAGTGTATGAAGAAGGGTGATTTTATATGGACCAAATCGGCCGCTAGCGCATTTCAAATGATTAAGGATCGGATGTCCGAAGCCCCCCTACTACGGTTGCCGGATTTTAGTAAAGTGTTTGAATTATCATGCGACGCTTCGGGGATCGGAATTGGTGGAGTGTTAAGTCAAGAGGGACATCCGGTCGGATACTTCAGCGAGAAACTTGCAGGCCCAAAATTAAATTACTCTAATTATGATCGTGAGTTTTATGCCGTGATACGTTGTCTCCAATATTGGCGACACTATCTCATATCGAAAGAATTTGTAATCCTCTCGGATCATGAGGCGCTAAAATTTGTAAACTCTCAAGGTAAAATCAGCGCTCGGCACGCCAAATGGGTCTCCTATCTTCAGGAGTATACATTCATTATCAAACACCTTAAGGGTACGTTAAATCGAGTGGCGGACGCCCTTAGTCGTGTCACCCTATTGTTATCTAAAATGGAGGTCACAGTAATAGGATTTGAACGCATTAAGGACGAGTATGTCCTATGCCCGGATTTTAAGGATATTTATTTAGCAGCTCAGGAATAGGCCCCCTCTACTATTTCAGCCTACTACATTCGTGACGGTTATTTATTCAAGCACACGCAATTGTGTATTCCCCGCTCGTCTCTACGTCATTTTATTATATGGGAGCTACATAGTGGAGGTTTAGGTGGACACTTCGGTCGCGATAAAACGATTACGCTTGTGGAGGATAAATTCTTTTGGCCGGGTCTCAAGCCAATGGTCAACAAAATCGTAGGAAGCTGCCGCGTATGTCAATTAGCTAAGGGTAACAAGACCAATGCGGGCCTTTACACACCCCTTCCGATTCCCTCTGCCCCATGGGTGGATGTTAGCATGGACTTCATATTGGGCCTCCCACTGACATTTCGGCGTCACGATTCCATCTTGGTCGTAGTGGACCGATTCTCTAAAATGGCTTATTTTATCGCTTGTCATAGTACCAACGATGCTTCCCATGTCGCTAAGTTGTATTTTAAGGAGGTCGTAGCTCATCGAGGTGTCCCCAAAACCATCGTGACCGATAGAGATGTTAAGTTTACTAGCTACTTTTGGAAGACACTGTGGAAGTTGTTGGGCACGAGGCTTATGTTTTCGTCGGCCTACCACCCCCAAACGGATGGGCAAACGGAAGTTGTTAACCGTAGTTTGGGAGGATTACTTCGTTGCTTGGTGGGCGATCATAAGGGTACATGGGATCTTATTCTCCCCCACGCTCAGTTAGCCTATAATAATTCTAAGAATAGGTCCACCGGGTTATCGCCAAATGAGATAGTGCATGGATATAAGGCGCCCGTGCCTCTTGATTTGATTCCGTTACCACCATCATTTAAATCAAGTCAATATGCACAGGACTTCGCCTCGCACGTTCACACTCTCCATGAGCACATTGGCAAGACGTTAGCTAAACAATATGCTATTTATCAATCGAATGCTAACATACATAAGCGAGCAGTCCCCTTAAAGGTTGGTGATTTGGTAATGGTACGTCTTATCCCTGAACGGTTGCCCTCGGGCACCATAAAAAAATTAGCGAATAAGAGAGCCGGTCCTTTTCGGGTTTTGAAGAAGCTAGGTGAAAATGCATATTTATTACAGTTACCCGCTGAGTGGGGAATCTCCCCTGTTTTTAACATTTCGGATTTAACGCTTTATGTCGCTCCACCACCTGAATTGTCAGTCTCTCCGTTTCATATTTCCACTATACCGTCTAAAGGGGTGGGGGTGCGAATATTTCTGGACCGCTCTCCCTTTCGGATTCTTCGGGAGGTACGTTGTCTATTGATGATGCAACTTGTTTTTCTTCTTCGCCTAACGCTTTTCCAAGGTTCCCCCGAACCGATTTCTTGCCTGACAAGATTTTGCAGGATGCAGTGTTTTCTACTCCCGACGGCGACATTCACAGGTTTTTGGTCAGATGGCGTGGTCGTCCAGCTTCGGACGACTCTTGGATTTCTTCGGCCGACCTGGCTCTTCTCGATGCAGATCTCCTCCACCGTTACCGTCCAGCCCACTCATCGGTGATGAGTCCTTTTGAGAGCGGGAGGATTGATGGCGACGGCCACCACGACGGCCTATTGGGTTATGAAGACGACGACCATGACGGTGTTACGATTGATGGCGACGGCCACCACGACGGCCAATTGGGTGATGAAGACGACGACCATGGCGGTGTGACCGTGACAGAAGATGACGACGATGCTCCACCATCAAGAGACTTGCGGCGTCGTAGCGGGCACGGCTACAATCTTCGCCCACGCAACAAAAATAAGCTTTGAATTTATTTTTATTATTTGGTCTGCCTTTATCTGGTTATATGTAGTATTTGACACTATATTATTTTGTCATTTCATTTTCTGCAACATTTTTATTTTGGGCTGCTAATAGCCACATGGTTGTAAGCCTTATAAAAGGCCACATTATCATTTGTTATGAAGGCTAATATTGAAATCAATTGAAAAATTCCTCCAACCCTAAATCTTCTATCTCCCCTCCCTCTCTTCTAGCCGCCGGCCCCCATCCTCTCCCTCTTTCTTCTTCTTGGCCGCACCCCCCCTTTCTCTCTCTCTTCTTCTTCTCATTCCCTCCCTCCTCCCTCTTCCAACTACACCCTCTCATCTACGTGTCCATCTCTTTTCTTTCAAAGGTGGTCGGCCAACCTTGGAGGAGGAAGATCTCGTGCAAGGAAGAATCAAGGTTGGGGTAATCAACCACGGCGAGAAGCGAAGGAGGCGAACAAGATCTTCATCCGTGGCGCGTTTCTCGTGGATTCCAAAAGGGAAGAGCGGTCGTACTTGGTGGATCCAACATCTCGGATCTACGTTTCCGAGTGGGGTAACGAAATTCCTACCTAAGAGATTCTCTTCTTGATTAATTCTCGTGGTGGACGGATTTTGCGTGATTTCTCGAATTGCTAAATTTTCGCGGTGTTCCTAAAAATAGATTTGAGATTTTCAGTTGGTTTTCCGAAAAGATCTCGCAAGAGGATTGGCGCTCCTCGTTTTTGTTTGTTGGGATAGATCCTACCGTTTTTTTCGAATCGTGAATTTTTTTTGGTGGATCTATTTTGGTACAACTCCAAAGCTCGATCGGAATTAATATTATTCCATTTAGCCGGAAAGGATTTTGGCCTATAGCCATTCTCTGTTCCATTTGCGGATCGGCTATCCGTATGTTAGCGCGAACGATAAAAAACAATCATTGTGGTCGCTGCGTTGCGTTTGTGTGCCGGTTAGGGAGCGATAACGTTGCCAAGGCTGTAGTCACGCCCTCTGTGTAGGATCCCAAAGGCCTAGCCTACATCACTTGGGTACGACCGCTAATGTGTGTGTCTTGTCCACCTTTAGGTGACACGGAGTGGAGCTGGGCAGTCTGAGCCCCAGCGTTCTGATGAACGTACGGCACCAGTTGCGGTGCCTACACCTCCACCGTCTGCGGAACATGTCCGTTTAGTTGCGGAGGCCTTGTTTACCATGATCCAAGGTCAGCCACTTAGGCAGGAGCAAGCGGCTGTGGGGCCAGAACAGGTGGCGGCAAGGCCTGAACCTGTCGTGGATGTGGTACCTCGAGCGGCCGAGAAGCAGCTAACTCGGTTTATGAGTTTCCATCCGCCTACGTTCTCGGGAGCGGGAACCCCGACGCAGGCTGAGGATTGGTTATCGCGCGTCAAGCGAGTGATGACGGCGATAGGAACGGCGGAGCATCAGAAAGTTACCTTAGCCACCTTCTTGCTTGAAGTAGAAGCGCGTTTATGGTGGGATGAGATGGAGTTGCATCATTTGGCGGGTCGTCCGTTAACCCAAGTGTCGATGGAAGAATTCTCCCGGCTCTTCCTAGCGAAGCACCTTCCTGTGGCTCAACGGATAGCCATGGAAAATGAATTCCAACGGTTGACTCAAGGTGATGGCAGTGTTGACGCGTACCTGCATGAGTTTACTCGCTTGGGGCGGTATGCGGGTTCGATTTTTGCTGATGAGCAGAGGAAGACTAATCGGTTCTATGAAGGACTGAGGGACGAGTTGAGGTTCCTTGTGTCTAGTTCGGTGAACCAGGGTTTCCAAGCGTTGGTTGACACTGCGACCGCATTGGAAAAAGATATGAAGAGGGTGCAAGGGAAGAGAGCGTTGGTGATGACGCAACCGGAGTGGAAGGCGCCCCGATCTGGAAAATCGTTTTATAAGAAGAGATGGGGTAAGAGGTCCAAGCCGAGTGGACAAGCTCCTTCATCAGTTGCAACGGGAGCAACATCAGGGGCAACCTCCAAGCCAGAAACTCGTACCTGCTTCAATTGTGGTAGGATGGGGCACATTGCGCGAGATTGCCGGATGCCGCCAAAGAGTGAAAAGAAGGCGGGAGCATCTTATGCGGAGAAAGGAAAAGCGGTGGTGGAGTCTTCTGCCTCGCAAGCGCAACCCCGGGTCTACAATCTTGGCCTGCAGGAGGCCATCAAGCAGAGTGACGTGGTCACAGGTATGAGTTTAGTTTTGCTTATGCTAATGTTTGTATGCTTACCTTAGTACCCCTACGTTTGTGGTTTGTGTGTGTGACATGTTTGTCATAGGCTTTGTGATGATTCGGGACACGCTGGCGCGAGCACTGTTTGATACAGGTGCATCGCATTCTTTTCTGTCTAGTGAATTTCTTACGCGGCTTGGGATACCCAGTCGTGCAAAGGCAGATAGCGTCAGAGTGGTGTTGCCGAATGGTTGTTGGATGCTTGCGGATCAAGCTTGCGATGTGGCGGTTCAAGTAGGAAGTCGGGATTTTTGTTTAACCGCATTTGTTTTGCCAATTTCGGAATTCGATGTGATTTTTGGGATGGATTGGCTTGCGGAGCAGCATGCTATGATCGATTGCCAGTCCAAAGAAATCACGTTGGGCCAGAATACCGAACAGGAGACCAAGTTCGCGGGTATGCGAGGAGTAGGCGGGACGTTGATGTCTGCACTCCAGGTAGTCAAAGCTGTTCGGAAGGGTGCGAAGTGTTACTTTGCACTAATTCAGGCTGTTGAGCCTAAGGCCACTTTGTGCGAGGTTCCGATTGTGGCAGAATTTGCTGATATGTTTCCCGCAGATCTCCCTGGGCTACCACCCCAGCGGGAGATTGACTTCACAATTGAGTTGGTGCCAGGTGCGAAACCAGTGGCCCGTTTGCCATATCGCGTTGCGCCAAAAGAGATGGCGGAGTTGAAGGTTCAACTACAAGAAATGTTAGAGCAAGGCTATATCCGCCCAAGTATGTCACCTTGGAGCGCGCCTGTGCTTTTTGTAAAGAAGAAAGATGGTGGGTTACGGTTGTGTATAGACTACCGTGAATTGAATAAGCTGACTGAGAAGAATAAGTATCTGATACCTCGGATTGATGAATTATTTGATCAGCTAGTGGGCTCGACCGTCTATTCAAAGTTGGACCTGAAGTCTGGTTATTACCGGTTAAGGATTCGGGAAGGTGACATTCCCAAAACCGCATTTGGAACGCGTTATGGGCACTATGAGTTCACAGTCATGCCCTTTGGATTGTGTAATGCGCCTTCAGTGTTTATGGATTTGATGCACCGTATTTTTCGTGAGTACCTGGATCTATTTGTGATAGTGTTCATTGATGATATCCTGGTGTACTCGAAGTCCAAAGCTGAGCATGAGATTCATTTGCGGTTAGTGTTGAATACGTTGAGGCAAAATCAGCGTTATGCCAAGTTCTCGAAGTGCGAGTTTTGGCTATCGTCAGTGGCATTTTTGGGCCATGTGGTGAGTGGAGCGGGCATTGCAGTGGATCCAGCGAAGATAAGAGCCATACAAGATTGGCCAATACTGTCTTCCGTGGCCGAAGTTAGGAGTTTCCTTGGACTTGCGGGCTATTATAGAAGATTTGTGGAAAACTTCTCGCGGATCGCTTTGCCGCTAACCACACTGACGCGAAAAGATCAGAAGTTCGTTTGGACGCCAGAGTGCGCACGAGCTTTTGAAGAGCTGAAGGTTCGGTTGACCACGGCGCCGGTGTTGTCTTCGCCATGTGGAACCGATGGGTTTGTAATATATAGTGATGCCTCAGGGAGCGGCTTAGGCTGCGTTCTTCTGCAGAGCGGAAAGGTGATTGCTTATGTCTCACGCCAGCTGAAGGTGCACGAGCGGAACTATCCCGTCCATGATTTGGAATTAGCAGCGGTGATTTTTGCACTGAAGCTGTGGCGACACTACCTTTATGGTGTGAAGGTGGAGATCTATACTGATCATAAGAGCCTTAAGTATCTGTTGGAGCAGAAAGAGTTGAACATGCGACAACGAAGGTGGTTGGAGTTCCTTGGGGACTACACTTTCGAGATTCATTATACACCTGGGAAGGGGAATGTTGTCGCAGATGCCTTGAGTCGGCGAGTTCCGGCTAGAGCGAATTGGTTACAAAGGCATGATGAACGTCTGATCCAGGAGTTGGAGGCATTGGAGATCTATTGTGTTGACAAAAATTCCACTGCCATTGCGTGTTTGAACTGGACCGAGGTGCAATGTGACCTTGCGGACCGAGTTCGACGGGCAATGGAGTTGGATGAAGATCTCTTGCGCTATGGGAATGAAGGGCCAGAGGGCAAATTCACCTGGATTGACGGTCTGTTGCGAAAAGAAGGCCGATTGTGCGTCCCAAATGTGGGGAAACTGAGGGAAGAACTGATGTATGAAGCGCATTATACGAAGTATTCCATTCACCCCGGGAGCACAAAGATGTTCAACGATATGAAGAAGCTTTTCTGGTGGCCAGGGCTTAAGAAAGATGTTGCCCTGTATGTAGCCAAATGCCAAACATGTGCGATGGTGAAGGCGGAATGCCAAAAGCCGGGCGGTTATTTGAAGTCACTGCCGATCCCATTATGGAAATTTGATGATATTTCCATGGATTTTGTGCATGGATTGCCAAGATCGCAGCGAGGAAATGATTCCATTTGGGTGATAGTTGACCGGCTAACAAAAGTAGCACATTTTCTCCCAAACAGGCGGGATGATTCGGTTGAAAGTTTGGCAAAGTTATATGTTGATCAAATTGTGCGTCTTCACGGTGTTCCTCGAAGCATCGTAAGTGATCGAGATGGGCGATTCACGTCAAATGATTGGAGACTAGTTCACCGACTGTTGGGCACGAAATTGACCTTCAGCACGGCCTTTCATCCCCAAACGGATGGCCAAACTGAACGTACCAACAGAACAATGGAGGACATGCTCCGAATGTGCGCCCTTGACTTCGGAAAGAAATGGGAAGATCATCTCGATATGGTCGAGTTTGCATATA
Organism: Platanthera guangdongensis; assembly: GCA_039583875.1. Taxonomy (NCBI): domain Eukaryota; kingdom Viridiplantae; phylum Streptophyta; class Magnoliopsida; order Asparagales; family Orchidaceae; genus Platanthera; species Platanthera guangdongensis. Next base: position 243,348,226 of record CM077153.1, read on the forward strand.
ATAACATCTACCAGGCAAGTATTGGGATGGCACCATATGAAGCCCTATATGGCAGGAAATGTCGTACTCCCTTGGCTTGGGTAGAAGCGGGTGAAGCCCGGGTTGTTAAACCAAATGAGGTGGATGAAGCAAACTCAACCATTCGGACTATTCGAGAGAGATTGCTAGTTGCTCAAGATCGACAAGCGAAGTACTACAATGCCAAGCACCGGAACGTTGAATTTGCGGTTGGCGATTGGGTCTATTTGAAGATCAAGCCATTCAAAGGTGTCTCCAGGATTCGACGATTGAAAAAGTTGAGTCCAAGGTATTTGGGTCCCTTTGAAGTGGTTGAGCGAATTGGCGAAGCAGCTTATCGGCTAGCTCTGTCGGCGGACTTGGGTGGGTTACATGATGTCTTTCACATCTCGGTGCTGCGGAAAGCCGTGAAAGATCCAGCTCAAGTGATCGCGGATGATCGTGTGCCGGTGGAGTATGGGCTAACGACGAGAGTTAGACCCATTCGAATTGAAGATCGAGCCGAGAAAAAAATTGCGGAACAAGACGGTCGGTATGGTAAAAATCCGGTGGGATAACTGCGGCCGTGAAGAGTTGACGTGGGAACGCGAGCAGACCATGCGAGAAGAGTTCCCTGAGTTGTTTCTGTAATTGGTAGCGAGACTGTTGTAACATAAACATTGAGATATTGTTACATTTTTCTTGCTGTCTTTTTGTTACTTTCCTGTCTCTGAATTTCGAGGACGAAATTGTTTTGTAGGAGGGGAGGATTGTAACAGCCCAAAGTTCTGAAACAGGCAAATTTGGGTGACACGGCCTGGGACACGGGCGTGTCCCAGGGCGTGTCAGATGACACGGCCTGCGACACGGGCGTGTCGCAGGGCGTGTCGAGTTGTGTCGACGATTGGGATTTGTCTCGACGATTTTTTTTGGTCTCGACGATTCGTCGAGAGAGGCACACGGCCCATGACACGGGCGTGTCCAAGGCCGTGTCGCATTCTCGACGATTCTTGCTCGACGATCGTCGAGTGTCGAGAAGTGCGTGTCGAGTGTTGAACACGGCCTGTGACACGGGCGTGTCACAGGGCGTGTCAAATCAGGCGACGAACTCAGCCCGCCGAGGATTCGACAGGGCGTGTCTTTGTGCCGTGTCTGGGCACACAGCCTGGGACACGGGCGTGTCACAGGCCGTGTGAAGTCTCGGGATGATTTGGGATTTTTTTCACCCAGGTACACGGCCACAGACACGGGCGTGTCTGAAGGCGTGTTGGTGACACGGCCCATGACACGGGCGTGTCCCGTGGGCGTGTCACTGGTGAGGCACACGGCCAGGCACACGGCCGTGTTCGAGGCCGTGTCGGGTCAAAATGTGTGTTTTTGGCAGAATCGTGGCCGTCCATTTCTTCAGTCTGGATCCAAGGGCTGAAAGCTCTTCTTCTTTTTCCTTAAGGGCCGAAATCAGAAAAGAATCCTCACTTTGAATTGGCCTTCATCTTTCTTCAAGAGAGAGAGAAAGAAAGAGAGAAAGGAGGAGGAAGAAGGGAAGGGGGCTGCTGTTGGTGGTGCTGCGGTTTACCGGCAAGAGATCCGAAGCCAGCGTTACAGAGGAAACGCTCTTGCGAGTCTTGCAAGCAAGCTTTCAAGCCATGGCACCGAAGCGATCGTCAAGGGTAACGACTTTTCTTCCTAGCCATGTGAAGGCTTCTGTTTTGGCATATCTTTTGATTCCCCCACCAAGAGGTGGCTGCTTTTGGGAATCATTTGGGTGGATGCTTGAAATCCCCTTGGTATTGCATATAGATCCGGAAATGAGTACGGAATAGGCATGCTGTGTGAAGCCCATCTGGACAGGTTGGTCTGGATTGGTGATGTTGCATACGAACCGGAGAAGACTCCGTGATAAACGTGTAGTGTAAGGAGTCGATGGGTTATGCCTGCGAAAAGGAGTAGCAGGAAGTACTGGGGTGGTAGTCCAGGAAAATAGCCTTGTGGTGGTTTTGGGTCCAACCTGTGGTTGAGGCACAGGAAGTACTGGTGGGACCAGGAAAGGCCCTTTTTGTGATGCTTGATGTCATAGGGTGTCCACCTGTGAAGCGAGTCACAGGAAGTACTGGTGTGCCCAGGAAAGACCCCTGACATTTGTGCTTATGCGGTGTCCACCTGTGGAGAGAATCACAGGAAGTACTGGTGCGCCAAAGAAAGACCCGCTGTTGCTGTGAGGAAATGGGTATAGTGACATACCCAGGCTTGAATGCCAGGAACAGGATTGGTGAGACCGACCCGTGCCTTTGATATAGCCGTGAGTACGCTGTACTCGGAGAAGGCAAGGCGATTTGAGCAACGGGGGGTGGAGGATCCGACCTGCGCTATGTCCGTCCGACGTGAGACCAAAAGTGCGGTCTGTTGGAGCGCATAGCAAGAGTCTTCGGCCTGCGCGCCATGACACAAAGGGGGGCTACGGGCCATCCCGGTGTCCGAGGACTAACTCCGGCTGCACGCCATGGAGTAAATGCTCAAGAGTGTTACCGTTGGGTGATAACCCTGATACGGTGGTGGGCAAGAGGTTGCCAGAACACCAAGAATGTGCCCTGAGTGCACGGACCGTTGGGCCGGGCGGCGAACGGTTGTGATGGCTTGTGTGCGTGAAAGCACCTTTGATGATATAGCTTGCCATACTTGTGATATGATATGCCTGCAGGGAAAATACCGCTGCCCCGAGAGGAGGGGTAGGGTCGTTATAATTTGGTCAGCTGAACGCTGACCGTTGCTTTTGTTTGCCACCGTTGGGTGGATTGTCCTTGCACAGGTGCTGGAGAGCCGAGCGGGTCGCATAGAGGTTGATGCTCTTGCTGGTGTGCTGCTGCTGCTGCTAGCCCTCGAAGGCTAATGTTCTTTTGAGTGTTTTCTTTTTGTGGCCGGCCTGCGCGCCAATTTGTTTAGGCCACTGCATGAAAGCCCTGTAAGGCCATAAGGCCAATACTTTATACATGTTGTAAGACATTCCTATCTATATATAAAATGTGGAGTTTATATTTGGACATTCATGAGGAGTTCAAGTAGCTTAGGCTTCCGCTAGAATGCTTGGGATAGGTGCGATGCGCTGCTCTGGTATCATCCTGTACCTTCACCGACTGTTTTGTGGTATATCCTGTGGGGCCCCGGCCGGACCTTCTAGAATATATCATATGAACGAATGGGGTTGTTACATTTAACACCTCTATCATTTAATGTGAATGAATGGAAAATGAGAATTCATAAAATTAACTCCAACTAGTTGGGACGAGATGATTGTTTATAATGATGATCAGTCTGTGTGCATGCACCCTTCTACTTTTCTTTTTTTAGCTGTTTATTACTGCTTTCTACATTAAAGCATTATGGATAACTGTAACGCTCTTCTTATTGTAGTATTTTATTTTATTTACCGTATTCGTTTTAGGCAAAGATGTTCTTGCAAAAGCTAGGACAGGAACTGACAAAACAGTAGCTTTCTTGGCAGCTTTTCTCCTCCTTTTCTTTTGATGTTTTTATTACTATCAATTAACCAAACCTCCCTTAGGAGTTAGCATAATTACATGTTGCATCCATCTATCTTTAGAAATTACAACAGACCATATCTTTGTCGATACTATTACAACAGAAATAATTATTTCACGTTTTCAGAGCATACAAAAAAAAAATTCTGGGACGCTGCCCCCGAACCCCCGCTCAGGGTGCGCTGCCTCCCGAACCCCCCGAATTGACAGTACTTAGATTGTGCCCGTGCGACTTCAAAATCCTAGTTCCGCCACTGCTCATGCCATCTGCCTGATTTGGTGAGAACCTTTCTGCCTAACCCTATGGTCCTTCCGCTTGCCTGGGTGAAAGCCTTCTCGCACGACTTGGCAAAAGGCCTTCACACTCTCTGGGCGAGTGTGGGTCTGCCTACCCCACTCGCCTACTTTGACCAGTTTGATCCTGAGGATCCTTGGCTTCGTCGGGGAGTCTCACTCAGCGAATACAGGGTTGTACACACCGCTGTCACTAAATTGAAGTTTTCCTGCTAAAATTTATTGTGTAGAGGTAGTTAGTGAATATCCTGTGTAGATCGAGAAAGGATAGCCTTGTATTTGCCTGTCTTTTTCATACATCTTTAATTGTGGCTCCCGGATTGGACTCTGATTGTCCCTTGATATTTACCAAATTGAGTTTCCACGCTAATTATATGTGTGTCGCTTTAATTAGTTGTTATTATTATGTTTTATTTTTGGTTATGTATCGACATACTATCGAGCAGTTGTGCATGTAATTGCTTGAACAAATTTATAGGTGCACTAGTCGGGCGTGCGTGCTCTCTAGCTCAGCAAATGATATTAGAGCTAGATTCACTGTTAAAGTAGTTATATGCCTATCATGCTGAATATTAAGACATTTGATAAGATATTTTAGGTCGGTGATCAGGTGTGGTAGACGATGACTATTGATCTGCCCCTAAGTTGTCGGCTCAGAGAATCAGTTCAACCAGTGAAAGTGCACGATAAAGTATATTTCAAGATCAAGTTCTAACCAATTGGTAAATTCAACGACCCCTCCAAGATATATATATATATATATATATATATAATATATATATATATATATATATATATATATATATATGATATATATATATATTATATATATATATATATATACAAGCAGTCGAGCACGGGGGATCCCGTGCGGGCAACATTTGTCAAGGGTACGACATTTGTCAAGGGCACTACATTTGGCGAGGGGATGACAATATTTGTCGAGGGGGCAACATATGTCATGGAGGCGACATTTATCGTGGGGGCTACATTTGTCGTGGGAGCGACATTTGTCATGGTGACAACATTTGTCGTGGGGGCGACATTAGTGGTGGCGACGTCATTAGTCGTGGGGCGTCATTCGTCATGGGGGCGACATTCATCGTGGGGGCAACATTCGGCGTTGGGGCGACATTCGGCATGGGGGCTACATTCGGTGTGGGGGCTACATTCGGCGGGGGTGACATTCGGCGGGGGCGACATTTGTCATGGGGGCGACATTAGTCTGAAAAGCTATATCCCAACCAAAAGTACCCCGTGTGGGCAACATTCGTCATGTGTGCCACATTTGTCGAGGGGGCAACATTTGTCGTGGGGGCGACATTTATTGATGGAGCGACAATTGTCGAAGGGGCTATATTTGGCTGAGGCGGCTACATTCGTCGTGGGGCAACAAATGCTGGTTTTAGAACATTCAACCCCAAAAATTAGAACAATCAACCAAAGCAATCAATTTTATAACACATTTAGAAATGAAAACAATGTAAGGGAGCCTAACTCTCTCCCACAAAGAAGTGAATTATAGTGTCAGAAGTGAATGAGTCGTGCTCGATGATTAATTAAGTTACGTTTAGAAAACGAAATCCTAAACCACGTGGAATAAAATATGAAATCAAATTCAAAAGTTTAATCCTAAACTCAAATTTGATTTGAAATCCTAACTGAAATCCTCAAACTGAAAACAAAAACTCAAAACTGAACTTAAAAATCTAACTGAAATCCTCAAACTGAAAGCAAAAACTCAAAACTGAACTTAAAAATCTAACTGAAATCTGAAATTGAAATCCAAAATCTAATCAAAATTCAAAATTGAATTCACAATTGAAAGTCTGAAATTAGAAACTGTAATCAGAAATCAAAACTGAGATTGAAAACTCAAACAAAGCACCAAAAACTCGAAATTGTAATGAGAACAATAGGGTGGAACTGAAATCAAAAATCAAAATTGAAATCTAAAATCAAATTCAAAGATCAAAACAAAAATAAAAAATGAAAAACTGAATCTAAAAATCAACAATAAAATTAAAATCAAAACTAAAATAGAAATCAAAATGAAATCATAAATTGAAATCAAAAACTAAAATGGAAACTAAAATGAAAACTGGAATTGAAAACTGGAATTCAAACTGAGATCCTAAACTTAAATGAAAAACTAAAATTAAAACTGATATTCAAAACTAAAATCAAAAACTCAAATCAAAACTGAATTCCTAACTAAATCATAAAATTGATATTAAAAACTCCAAACTGAAAGTAAAAATCTAAACTCAAATCATTTTACGGCTCAGAAAAAGTAAATCATGCCCTACCAATGAACATCCACATCATGCTCATCCATTTGACTGCAAAGATATTTTTTTGAGTGAGAAGCACAACAAGCCAGAGGAGCATATAGATGGAGCTTTAACAAAAAATGAAAACTCAAACAAAGCACCAAAAACTTGAAATCCTGATGAGAACAATAGGGTGGAACTGAAAAGATATTCTCATGCCCTGGCAATGAACATCAAGAACATGCTCATCCATTTGACTGCAAAGATAATTTTTTTAGAGTGAGAAGCACATCAAGCCAGAGGAGCTTATATATGCAGCTTTAGCAAAGAATGAAAACTCAAACAAAGCACCAAAAACTCGAATCAAAGATGAAAACTAAAATCAAAACTGAAAGCTAAAATCAAAAATGAAAGCTAAAATCAAAACAAAGATGAAAACAGAAATCAAAAATGAAAAACTGAAATCATAAATTGGGAGCGGCCCCGCGTGACAGTACTCGGCCCGCGGCGGCGGGCTTCGCCCGCCCCGCGGGGAGCAGGCTACAAACTGTAGTATAGAAATAGTCCAAAAATACAGCTCTTAAATCCAAACGTAGATAAATCCCTATTTTTGAAACCAAATATTAAAGCTAATAAGATTTCTCCTCAGAGCATATGAAGTTAAGAAATAGAATCTAATTATCATGCGTTAATGTTTAGAAATAGAATTTAATTTGTGATCAGAGCATAATAAGGTTAGAATTAGAATCTAATTCTCTCGCGTTCATTCTTGAATCCCTATTATAAGAAATGACCTAAAAATCCAATAAGTTTTAAGAAAGTTAGACTATGCTAGGAAAACTAATAAAACCATATGAGATTTAAGAATGGAAAACCTACACGTGGCATCAAGTATCGGTGCACATCAACAATACCAACAATTATTGAGATATAAAATTTTTTATACCAGAAGATGCATATTAAGAAAATTAACAGAAGAAAACAACAATGAAAATTACCTCAAGGAACAGTAGATGATTCCCCTTTGAAAGTACTACTTTTTATTTTTTAGGGCACCGTGAAAGAATGGTCAGATCCGCGAGTTCTTGTAGCTGCAATATAAAGAACGAGTGGGTTGGAAACATTTTTTTATAAGTAGTACATGTTAGCAGTCATTGTCATGAATATGCAAACTCCATGTTGGATGTCCATGAAGATCTTAATAAACCGTAAATTTAAGAAAAATACAATGAATCTCTATTATCAAACAATAATGAAATTTCAGTTCTGTTTATTGTGCAATTTTAAAGATGCAACATATATTTGCGGCGCAGGTGGAGTTAGAAGTGAGTGGGGGAGGAACAGCTGAGGAGTCGGAGGTGACGAAGGTAGTGGTAGAGGAGCAGAGAGAGGAGGGAGTGGTTCATACCCCAAAGGCTGGGGGAGTGGAGCAGCAGGAGATCCGGATAGAGGAGATGGAAGTGGAAGAAGCGAAGGATGCAGGTTGGAGCCAACAGAGGAGGTTGTGAAGATGGAGGTCTTCACCAAGGAAGGAAATATAGAAAGGGTGCGGATCAGCAGCGGGCTGAGCCCCGGAGACCGAGAGAGGATGTGGGAGTGCATCCAGAAGAATGTCGACGTCTTCGCTTGGAGTACGGAGGACATGTCAGGCATCAACGCGGATGTGGCATGTCACCACTGAACCTCGACCCCAAGACACTCCCCATATGCCAGAAGAGGAAAATCGTCGCGAATATATGGCCTTATGCCCATAAACAATCAACCATTTGATGTAGTGATCTAAAGCCTCCCCGCTCTAGCACAGCCAGAGGAACACGTCCGACGATCACTACCGAGCTGCAGCCCAAGCACCTCACCCATGACCGCACCTATTCTCAGCGTGGCGTGATGTTGTGGCAGAGTCTCGAATCCAGGCCCTTGATAAATCCCTTTCCTAACTGGGACTATCACCAACTGAGCTGGGTTCCTCTAGTTGTGTTAGTCCCTGTTAGGAATGGGATTTATCAAGTAGGCTGGGTTCGAGACTCCGCCTCAACATCCCGCCGCACTGAGAATAAGTGCGGTCATTGATTGGGTTCTTGGGCTGCAGCCCTGTAGTGATCGCCAGACGTGTTCCTTTGGCTGTGCCAGAGCGGGGCGGCTTTGGATCGCTGCATCACCATTGCCCTCTCATCATCTGAAGCGGAATATATGGCCATGAGTAGTACTGCCTATGAAGCTTTATGGCTTCAACAACTGCAACAATGCTTAGTTAAGGAAGAAAAATGGGATCAAAGTACGAAGATTGTGTTGCAATGTGATAATACATTAGCAATCGCATTATCAAAAAACCCTATAATCCATAAATGAAGCAAGCATATTCAAATTCTCCATCATTTTATCCAAGAATAAGTAGAACAAAATAAAATAGATCTACATTTTTGCAGATCTGAAGAACAAGTGGCGGATATAATGACAAAACCTTTACCAAGGCAAAGGTTTCTGGTACTACGAGAAAAACTAAAGTCAATGCATCTCCACATTAAGAGGGGGTGTTAGAAGAGAGGGTAATCGGAAGAAGCCCCCCCCCCCCCTCCAAAAAAAACTAACTCTGAAAAGATCAAGACCAAGCTGAGATGATAAGCTACAACTATAGGAGGAAAACAAGCGTCAATAAATGTTTTTGTGTACTGCTAGTCAAATGTAATGACCTAAGTGTAATGGGTCTGTGTAATATAAAAATAGCTCTCGGTCTGAATGACTACATATATATCACTTTGTACTGTAAATTAGTAAGCAATATTAAAAAAGGAAGTGCCTTCCTCCAAGTTAATTCCTTCAGTTCTTTGAAATCACACTACCATCCAATTCCTTTTTGTACAATCTCATTTTCTCATTATAAATTATTCTCATGATGAAAATGTTGGAAGGATTACTCTTTTTCAAAGTAAAAATATTTTTCTAGGCCTCGCACACAATGAGCACATCTCTTCAACTATTTTTCTTCAACTATTTTTTGTTCATTTTCATTTAATTTACCTGCATAATTATGTGCCATAAGATGAACAAAAATATGGCTATGCATTCCACCTTTAACTTCTAATTTCAAATCATCAACACATGCATCTTTTGACACAATAAAGAGAATGGACTTCCACAACATTTTGATTTGCTTTATCTTAAATTTTGCTTCACTCTATCGAAATGGACATGAGGGAAACCAGATCTATGACAACTTAGAAAAACTCTCAGCTTAGACCTTCCAACAAATATATAAACTCCTTGAACTACAACAATGAAACACAATCCTTCGACACCACCATCAAGCAAGGCTAATTACAATGAAAATTCAACATTTTCAACAACTAAATAAGGGATACAAAGAACCCATAGCACTTAGCCCTTTAAATATTTGAGGCATACAAAACAAATGACATATTAACAATGGATTCCCAAATGAATTTGTAGGAAATGGAGCCGTAGAGGGAGGAAAATGTAGGGATCTCAATGTGTCGAGAACCGACAATCTGGAGTTGCAGGGAAAATTAGGTGGACTGAAGGTATGAAGAACGGCGATTTGGAGTTGCAGGGAGGAATACGCGGCCTTGAGATGCCTTTTCAAAACCTTAAAAATGCGCGAAGAGGGCGTTGGAGTGGGATTTGGCGGGACTGGAGAAGGATTAGAAGGGGGTCCGACGGTGTAGGCGGGTTCTGGGGGCGGAGAGGGATCGGGACGGCGAAGTCTTCCGGAGCGAAACCCTCAAAATCAGGTGCAGATGGGTATTGGGGTGGGCTTTACCAGCAACAAATATATTAGAATAAAAATATGGTTTGAGATGTTTTTTTTGTAAAATGGTCCCGATAGTTGTTTATGGTGTGTCCATAACACCGCTCTAAACAAAATACAATATGCAGTTTAATTAATATTTTTACTTAATAGAAAGGACAAGATCCTGATCCATTTTTAGTATTCTTAAACATTTAATTTTGCAGATTTTGTGCGTCTAATCTATGAGTGAAATTATTATTTTATACCATTTTATTTTTGTGTTTTTGAAGCTCAATGATTCTGCTAATTAATTCCAATCATACTAACAAATTGTAATAAGCACGGCAGCTACGAGCAATGAATTGTAGAATATGAATGGAGGTATACATGTAAAACACTTATAATTGAGAAAACAATTGTAAGGCTTTATGACCAGACTATTTGTGTATTTTGTTAATCATTCCTACTTTTGCTTAGTGGACATTCTGTGGTTGAGTTCTTAATACTTTTAATACTTTCTCTAGAATGCACTCTGAGTTAGGATGCGTGTTTGGTTTGGTCTCAATACGTAACTCCGCTAACTATCTTTAGAATATGGCGTGGAGCCCCGATCGGATTTTTTGTTATATTTTATGTGACGGATAAGGTGTTACAATACAACAGTAATATTATTATTAATAATAATGAAATATATTTGACCAATGGAGAATCTTAACCCTGAATCCTTGATTAATTTATAATTTATGAAAAAAATGGTAGTTTGTGAGGGAGGCCTCAAGGGTTCAATTATAATAAGCTCCAACCTTGTAGGGGCCTCTTTGCCTGTAAATGAAAGCAGAAGAGGCCAATTATGCTCACTATTCAACTCCTAAATGCATGCGTAATACGATATAGAATGTGGGGACTGACTACTAATTTGTCTCCTTGGTCGCAATTTACCAAGAAGACATGCATGCCCTGCCCAGTTGTCTCTTTGTTGGATTTATATAAAATTCAATGATAATATATAGATATAATTTGGAGGACAGGGAAGATCAAGTGAAGCCAAATAAGATTTGTGCTTAAGCTTCATTAATTATAACGTGGGAAACAAACACTAACCTTTTTGTTTTTGGATTGGCATGCCGCGCGCCCCTAGTTTCACATTTATCTTCTCATTGTTGTCATCTTGTATATAATTGATGCCACAATCCATTGGGTTAGTTATTGTTTTGGTAGAACAATCGATTTTGGGACGGTTTGTTGGCGAAATTTTGGGTATATATATATATATATATATATATATATATATATATATATATATATAATATATATATCTTTATTATATAATACAATAGTCATATTTGGATCACACCATGAAAAGCATCTGGACCGTCCGATCTCGAGGAAATGGATTCTGGCCGTTGGATCAAAAGAAGATGGCCTGCAATTAAAAAAACTCCTCCCGATTTACTGTTCATCCAGGAAATCCGCCCGATGCCCCTCCCGTTCCGCATACCGTCCAGCCCAACTCCTCTGTCGCCGGCGGCGGAGCCGCCGGCGGCCTGCCCGGCACCCGCCGGCGGGTTCGCCGGCCTCCGGCGAACCTGCCGGGGGTTGTCCGGCGGCGAGCGGGCAGGGCCACCGCCGCGGTGGCCCTGCCCGTGAGCTCCATTTTGGAGCTCACGGGCAGGGCCACCGCCGGCGGTGGCCCTGCCCGATCGCCGCCGACAACCCCCGGCGGGTTCGCCGGAGGCCGGCGAACCCGCCGGTGGGCACCGGGCAGCACGCCGGCGGCTCCGCCGCCGGGGACAGAGGAGGCGGAGGCTGCCCGCGCGTTTTTTTTTTCTTCTTTTTTTTTATATTTATATTATTAATAAATAATTAAATAATTATTTAAAAAATCAGAAAATTAAAATTTATTTTTTATATTTAAATAATTTATATTATTAATAAATAATTAAATAATTTTTAAAAAAATCAGAAAATTAAAATTTTTAACTTATAAATTTTTAAAATTTTATGCCGGGCTAGCGGGCGAAGCCCGCCGGGGGGGGGGGGGGGCGGGCGAAGCCCGCCGGGGGGGGGGGCGGGCGAAGCCCGCCGGGGGGGGGGGGGGGGGCGAAGCCCCGGAATGCCAAGCGGGCGAAGCCCGCTTGGTTGCGGGCGAAGCCCGCAGCGACGCATCGAGAACGGGCGAAGCCCGTTCGAAGATGCTAGTATATATATATATATATATATAATATATATATATATATATATATATATATATATATATATATATATATATATATATATTAATATATCTATATATATATATATATATATATATATATATTAAAAAGAATTATGGTGGCCTGCAAATAGCTTGAGTTTAAAAATTAAACAATTAATATTGAACGTTTAATCTGACTTGATTTTTCATCCACCATCCGATCAACTTCACGTTTCCTATAACTAACTCATAACTCAACCCTAATCCTGCACTCTACCCTACACGTGAGGAATTAGATCTTTGTTATAGCAAGTGGACTTTGTTCCATAGGAGCTAGTTCCACAGCCACAGGTGAACTTTGTTGGACATACCAGTGTGCAAGCATGTGTGGTTGCCAAAGTAGATAACCATATCTTTCGCCGCACCCAATAGAAGATTATTCGGAAGACTGTCATATCAAATGAAATTTTCACCTCACGCAAGAAAGATAAATACCGAACAATGATCACCATGTCATTGGAATTTTTTGTACGAAAACCAACCCATAGTAGTGGAGGCCGGACCTGACGTACAAACTTCCAGCCACAGATGTTTGAGGCGCTCATCCTTTCAAGCCTTATAACCTCACCCGGTAGCCATGTAGAAAAAAGCGGTTAACAAAGGCATCTAACTCATCTTGATGAGTTATTGAATTCTTGGACTTTGAGGTTAGGAAGTTCCGCGCGTAGTTCAGCCATCAGGTTACAGCATCCTCTCCGAGTGCCATCGAAGATGCAAGATAGTTGTAACTGAAGATGGTCGAGATAAGTTACCCGCTGAAGGAAAGAAGATCGTTGAAACCAGACCATTTCCAAACCCACCCCCTATTTATAGACAAAATGGTGTGTGTGTGTGTGGGGGGGGGGGGGGGGGGGTGGGCTCCGGGTTCTACTCTTGTTTGAGGGGGAAAAGGGGGGGAGGGGGAGGGAAGAGAAAAAAAAGAGGGGGAGGAGAAGAAAGGGGGAAGAGGGAGAAAAAGAGAAGAGGGAAAGCAAGGAAAAAGGAAGGGAGGGAGAGAGGAATGAAGACAACAAAATGATCATGAGTGTAACAAAAACATCATCCGACCCTTCGTGAGTGCAACGGAACGGGCCTACGCAAAAGTGGTGAAATTTTTTATTATATTTCTTTTTTTAAATGACAGAAATTAAACAGATCCATCAATTACTACAACAACACTTTTTAATAGGTTTCTTGCGATGGTTTTTTAAGCCTTCCGCAATGCTTAAGCATTACGATTGAATTTGCGACACTTTATAAAATGCCGCAATGGCTTTGTGAAAGTATTTGTGGTGCTAAAACCTTGTGACACCGTTTAGATAATCACAATGATTAACTTGCAAGCATTCATGGTGTTTTTTTATTGAAAGCATCGGGAATGATTCTCTAACAAAATTCCACAAACAATTTTGATTTTTTAAAATATCGACGCGCTTAATTTATTTTTACAACCATAACAACACCTTAAAAGTATCTATAGAACCATTATATAGATATCATTCATGCGAGCCCACCAACAGATAATTGAAATAAGAATAAGTCTAAACATTAATGTAAATACGCTACTTAATAACAATTAGTTCTATTACATTATATTCAATCTTTTCTGAGAAACTTGAAAGTCATGTTATGACTCATTTTCATTTCATGCTCTCTTTTCAAAATTAGAGTTAATTTATATTTTCAAAAATCATAAATGGTTGTAGAAAAATACACATGAATTTAATGGATCAACTAAGAAATCTAGACATTGCGATCAATTGATACTATTAATAGATCAATGATTAATGACTGATTGCATCCAACTTTCATGTATTATATTATATAGTACATATGAAGAGGTCTAGAAAAGACGTTGAAATTAAGCGAGTTCTTGAAGAGCATTTAGACTTGGGCTTCAAAATCCATAAATTTCAAACATATATCTTATGTTGCAGATGTTGGAACCATGATTTGGCCCAACGAAGAGTTCAGACTCAAAGGGGGCAGCCGACACCTACTTCTCCTGAGAAAGATCGCTAAGTAGAAGACTTGGAACTTGGCACATACATATTCACACCAAGATGGGCTACGTCCATGAGCACCAACAATACATTTTTCATTAAATCAAAAACAAGATTTTAGGTTTCTAAATGCATACAATTAATACATTTTTCATTCACCACTCTTTCTAAATGAATACATGGATGCCTTGTCTAAGATCCATGAAGAGTTGGATTCCTGCCTTCCCTATGATAATTCAGAACCTTGAAGAATTTATAGATTTGACTTTGATTTCAGAGATCTCTTTCAAGTTTGCACTAGAAATTGGTGGTTCCTGGGCAGGAAACCGATAAGCCAAATCCAAGAGAATTTGCCAAATATTGCCAGAATTAGAAGGGCTCCAAGCTTTTTGCTTGAGCCTCGTCCGGCCCCGGAGGTGAACAGTCATGTGGCCGCCGAGAGTTTGAGCAAATCTGAACTCGTGGACGACCCGACGGTGAACATTCACATGGTCGCTGAGAGCTTGAGCAAATCTGAACTCGCGGAAGGCCCGACAGTGAACATTCATGTGGCCACTATAACTGCACATGAATAGAGAGAGTGAGAGAAGAACCGTGCAGAGAGTATGAAGAAATCTTATATGCAGTGCTAGCACCACCAAAAGTAAAGTATATCTTAACAGAGCATAATTTTCTACTGGAAGACATGAAGTTATCAATTAGAAAAATAATTTTCTAGATTTCAAAAGATATGGATCAACCAGGAAACCTCATGGTTTTATTGTTTTATACAATAAATATAGCATAATTAAATGCTTGCAATTCTAACTTCGCAGTCAAATCAGTAATGGTAGGAAGAAATATGAATGAAAAACATAGTAAAGCTAAATTAATATATACGCATTAAAAATAGTACTAATAAATACAGTTTGAACCTCATGTTCATCTTCACCAACACGTTTATCCATCTAATGAAAAAAGCCCATCGACATTTAGTAATGCATATTCAACTAACACATGAAATTATCATGTCTGATGCTTGTTGTAAACACAAGAAATACACATGATTTCAGTATAATAAAGAAAATTTATAGGATGCATGACACCATTACATGGGCTAGGACAAATTTGGGTTCCAGGCAAGTGAAAAAATAGAAAAACCCAGTGATACTCAAAACTGACAAGCATGAACTAACAAACCTCAAGCTTGGTCTGTGATACATGTTTTTATGAGTAAAGTGCATGAGTTATCATGATAAAAATGAACCCAATTGCAACGAGATCCAAAACGACACACTCCAATCTTTAAGTAGAAAGGGCAATGCACCTTATCCTACAGAATGAAGAGAAAATGCACATAAAATACTGTATGAAGAGAATATTCACATATTATGTGTATAAAACTATGAAAAAACACAATAATCCTAAACAATCATACTTGTTTAGTTCCATAATTCCAAACTTGATGTGTCATCACCAATAACAACCTACATAGAGAACAAAAACAAGTAAAATAATTTGAAATATTTTTGAAGGTAAGAAAACTTGTACAAGAACATAAGCTTATCCTTCTCTACCACTTCCCAACTATTATCATGCACACGTATTCAATATTAAGAATACAAATTTAGTCTCTTTCTTTTGCCAGAGAGACTAAGGCTCCGTTTGGGGGGACTTATTTTCAGCGGTCAAGCGGTTACGATCGCATGAACCAGACCTTAATTAACGCCATATTCATGCGGTCGTAACCGCTTGACCAGTGAAAATAAGTCCCCCCAAACAGAGCCTTAATCGGCCTGACCATAGAGAATGCAGATCTCAAGCAACGCTTAGAATCCATGGAGAACGGGCTCAGTTGTGCATTGGTAAGACCTATAAAATAAAAAATGCCCACACGAAAAGACAAACATATTCAAGCCCAGTTGAAATCTTGAAACAAAATTAAGAATCAAAACAAAGCTTCAAATGGCATCAGAGTAACAAGTTACTGAAATGATGCCAACCATTGAAGAATAAATAAATAAAGTTACCAAGTTGCAATTAAGAAGTCTCACATCTAAAAACATATACAAATTAAAGACATGTTGCAGGAGTTTAACGGCTAAGAAAAAAATTGCAGATTCAATGAAATAATATGTATACAAGTACTAGCCTTAGGCTGCGTTTTAGCTAAGTTGAAGAGTAGAAAACAAATAATCTTTACTGTTGACGTTTGATTTAGATTTTAAACTTTTAAATAGAAGAAATTATTTAGTACAAAGTATTTCCTCGGCCAATTTTCACTATGCAAACCAAGTCCAGTACTCACACTTGAGCAATTTTTGCTTGAAAATGAACCAAACATCAAGAAGAGATACAAAATAATTTAACATGCATATGTTTATAGAATGGAAGATAGTTGATAAATGAATACTTCTTTTAGTGAAAATAAGGGTAATTTGAATATTGAATTTACTTGTTAAAAGTCATATCAATATACATAATACATCACACTCATTTTTATAGAACAAAATCATCACCAGGCACAGGCAGGAATAATGCTAACCGGCCTTACAGTATCTGACATCCTCTTATTGCTACTATTACCACCACCTTTGTCTCTAACTGAACTACTACTACTCATCTCTGAAAAAAAAGCATTATAACAGAGATATGGTTGCCGTCCTTTACATGAGAAGCGACAATCACGGTCATGATCAACAAACAAAGTTGTTAGAATGCAAATTAATACTCAAGAGAAGGGAAAAAAATAAAGAATTACATGAAGAAACATCCAAATCAGCATGATCAACAATGTATATCATGGAACCACCACTATCACAAGGTCGGATCAAATAACCACAAGGAAGGATCTCAACTCTTATAAAATTGGTACATCTTTAAGCAAGCCTTGCAATATCCCTCCAACATGTCTCACTAGTTCAGGAGGAACTGGGTTCACATCTGTATCATAAAGTGCATAGCTGAAAAATAAAATATTAACAACAAAAGTGAATTGGGGTTTCGTCTGCCATAGACCTAAGAAATGACTAATCACATTTTTCTGACCTTTCCAAATCATGATCAAACAAAATCGAGTCATCACCACTGGTTTGATACAGGGTAAACCCCAATCTTCCAATCACAGAGACCAAGGGATTCTTTTCACAAGCGCCATGTAACAAGGGGAACAATTTTGTTTTTGTTTTTCAAAAATTGTCCTTAATTTTACCATCCAAAGCTCTTTCTCTTTCCTCCATTCCATCCATCTTCAACATATTGATCTTCAGACCAACAAAACACTTAACTGTAAGAGGATTTTCTCAACGTGGTCAGCAAGATAGCCCAAACGCCAAATTAATATCTTCGGAACTACCCAGTTCTCACGTTGAACCAGCGGAAACCGAGGAACAAAAGGTTAATCTCAACAAACAATGGAAGCACAAGCAGGTCTTTTATTCATTCACTTCTTTACAACACGAGGCATACATAACAAGACATGATTTCGCTAGTATAACAGCTGTAAACAGAAAGCACCAAAAAATCCAAGCCGGGCGGACAGCACCGGAGTCCGTCGAGACCGCCGAGGTCGCCGAGGTCGCGGAGTCCGCTGAGATCGCCCGAACTTAGCTGCAATCCGCCGAATAGCCACGGAGTCCGCTGAAGCCGCGAGGTCGCGCAGACACACCGTTATTCGTCTCCTGCTGAAGCTGAACTGAGGAACACCCCCTACCCGCCTGAAGCCGGCGGACAGATTATTGAAGCTGGTAAAGATGAAACAGAGCTGACAAGCCGCAGAGCGACCTCCTGCTGAATCCGCAGA
Organism: Platanthera guangdongensis; assembly: GCA_039583875.1. NCBI lineage: Eukaryota > Viridiplantae > Streptophyta > Magnoliopsida > Asparagales > Orchidaceae > Platanthera > Platanthera guangdongensis. The sequence continues at coordinate 243,366,091 of CM077153.1, forward strand.
GATCGCACACTTCCAAGTACTTGACCGAAGTCACAGCCAAACTCCTGGCTCCTTGAAGCAAACCGCGCGACCTGCACACAGCAAACGTCAGCAATGAAACAATTCGCGCGGACTGAAAAACTGAGACCGCAGCACTTCGCCCAACCCAACTTACTGTTCACTCAAGATATTTTTTTGGTAGACCTGCCAAGGGGGTCCTATTTATAGGCGAGGTGAGGAGTGTGGTCACCGCCCTAGAGATAGAGACATCGCCCCAGCTCGCGCGATAGAAAAACACCGTCCGCCGAGTCCGCAAGGACTTAGCCGGATACCAAGGAAAACCGCCAGTAGCAAGGCAACATTGGCAAACCCTCTCTAGTCCGTCAAGCTATGCGGACAAGGCATCAGCCCGCAAAGCTCCAACCACTGCAGGACAGCAATCCCCCTTCAATGGCTGTCCGCACCAACCCGAGGCAGTCCGCAAGACTCACACCTCAATCCGCCACAATTCCACGACCAAAGACAGATAGCAACAGTCCGCCCGGTCACAGCGGACTTGGCGGATACCGCGGACACCATGGTCTTGGCACAGAGTGTGACCAATTCCAAAACCATCAAAGGCCAATGCGAGCATGGCGGACGCAAACCCCCGTCCGCCAAACACCGAAGCACAGACCGCCAGCAGTCTGCAGGCTCCTCGCACTCCTGCCCCATCGCAGCAACCATCCCCGGACTCCAAAACCAGTCGGCCAGCGACCTCCACAGCAAAGTACCTGCTGTACCACCAGAGCTCGACAAGACCTCAACCAAGCTCTAAGCTCAGTCCGCAATAGCCCACACCGCGGACACATCAGTCCGCAAGCTTCCCTCGGACACGAGCCAAACCGCCTAACAGCACAAGCTTGCACCACGGCCACTGAGCAATTCACCAGTCCGCAAGCCTCTCTATCCGCAGATACCAGGCCGCACAGTCCGCGGACTCCATGCAAACAACCCGCTCAGAAGACAGCCGGCTTTCACTAGACTTTCCACCAGGCCGCAAATCACAGTCCGCCCAGTCCGCCTAGTCCGCCAATGTTGTCCGCCCAGGCCGCCCGGCCTGTCCCGTCAACCACTTCCACTTCACAAATTTCAACACTCCCCCTTGAAGTGAGAAGTGGTGACCAAGCCCAGCAAGCTGCGCAAGCGTTCAAAGGGCCCCTTCGATAGTGGCTTCGTGAAGATGTCAGCAAGATTATCTTCACTCCGAACATGCCCGACCAGCAGAGATCCTTCCAACACCTTCTCCCTGATGAAATGATGATCAATCTCTATATGCTTGGTCCTGGCGTGACACACTGGATTGTTAACCAATTTGAGAGCACTCTCGTTGTCACCCCGGAATAAAGTAGGCCCTTGCACTTCTTCATGAACATCCTCTATAAGCCTCCTCAACCAAACGGCTTCCCGAGCAGCCAAGGCCGAAGCTTTATACTCCACCTCCGTGGTTGAAACTGACACCGAGTCCTGCATCTTGCTACACCACGAGATGCTAGCTGAACTGCAAGTGAACACATAACATGAAGTAGACCTCTGATCATCTGAATCACCGTCATAGTCAGAATCCGTGTACCCAAGCAACGCAAACTCCGAGTCCCTTTCATAGAGGAGTCCCATGTCAGAAGTCACCTTGACATACTTCAGAATTTCCTTTGCCGCCACTAGATGAGATTGCCTTGGTTCAGCCATATACCGACTTACTCGGCCAACAACATAAGCAATGTCTGGCCTTGTAATCGTCAGGTAAATCAAGCTCCCAACAAGAGCCCTGAACACCAAGGGATCATGAAGAACCCTTCCCTCATCTCGTCGAAGCTTCAGCCCAGGTTCCAGTGGAGTAGAGCACTTCTTCCCTTCGCCCATGCCGAACCGCTTCACAATGCGATCAGCACACCCTTTCTGGCTAATGAGAATCCCGCACTCCTTCCTCTCCACTTCCAGACCGAGAAAGTGATGCAACTCTCCCAAGTCTTTCATCTCGAAGCGTATAGCAAGCTCAGCCCTGAGCCTTGCTACTTCTCCCTCTGAATTCCCTGTGATGATCATGTCATCCACATACAGCAGGACCAAGACTCGTAGCTCTCCCTTCTTCATGACGAACAAGCTTGAATCCGAGTTGGAAGCAAGGTATCCACAGAATTGCAAGTACTCTGCAATCTTCCCATAACACGCTAGGAGCCTGCTTCAACCCATAGAGAGCCTTCCTGAGTTTGCAGACATAGTCCGGATGCTTTTCAGAGACAAAACCAAGCGGCTGATCCATGAAGATGTCCTTGTCAATCTCTCCGTAAAGAAAAGCATTCTTCATATCGAGTTGCCACAACCTCCATCCCTTGCTAGCAGCCAAGGAGATCACCACTCTTACTGAAGTTATCTTCGCAACTGGACTGAATGTCTCCTCATAGTCTTCTCCATACTGCTGTGAAAATCCTCTAGCGACCAAGCGAGCCTTGAACCTATCAATGCTCGCATCAGCCTTCTTCTTCAACTTATACACCCACTTGCAATTAACCGGAGTAATGCCATCAACCTTGGGCACAAGGTCTCAGGTTTCATTCTTCTTCAGAGCATCAATCTCTTTTTTCATGGCACCTTCTCACTCCTTCACTCCAGTGGCCTCGTTGAAGTTTGCAGGCTCTCGCTCATCCAGAGGACCTGTAAAGAAGCAGGAGACAAAGCTCACTGCATTCCCATCACAGTACCGAGCCGGTGGCTTAACCACCCTCTTCGATCTTCGAAGAATCGGCTCCTTGCTCACGGCTTCCGTTGCTTATTCGGGTTCCACTCCTACCTGGGGCAAGCATTGAGCAGTGCTCCCCCTGCTTCCTGAGCCAGAAGGCTCAGCCTCGGAGTTCGAAGCAACAGGAGCTGCTGGTGAAACAGCAAGCTCCTCTTCCAAGCCTTCAGCAGCCACCATCGGTGCTTCATCAACCTTGCTACTTCCGGTTAGCTCCACTGAGCCACCTCCATATGACGTCAGCTCGTCAAAGACAACGTCTCTTGATACCACGAACTTCTTCGTCACAGGGTCCATGCATTTCCATCCCTTCTTCCGCTCATCGTAGCCAACAAAGACAAGTTTCCTTGCCTTCGCATCCAGCTTTGTCCGTGAAGCATCCGGGACATGCACTTAGCAAGTTGACCCAAACACCCTAAGGTGTCCCACACTCGGCTTCTCCTTCAGCAACAGCTCAACAGGAGTCTTCATGTTGATAGGGCTGAGTGGCATCCGGTTGATAACATAAGCAGCACAACACATCCCCTCCGCCCAAAAGGACCTTGGGATCTCTTTCGCATGAAGCCAGCATTTGCAGGTCTCCGTCAGATGACGGATCTTCCGCTCCGCTACACCATTTTGTTGTGGAGTGTGGGCACAAGTAAGCTCCCGTTGGATCCCGTGGTTCCTGCAGAAGTTAGAAAACTCTGAGGAAACAAATTCACCCCCATTATCAGTTCTAAGCTTCTTAATCCGCAAGTCAAGCCGGCCTTTTACCAACTCCTTAAACTCTACAAACAAACGGAAAGCTTCCGACTTCTCCTTTAAGAAGTACACCCAAGTATACCTTGAGTAGTCATCAACCAAGACAAGCATATATCTGCTTCCACCAAGGCTGGCAGTAACCGTCGGTCCCATGAGGTCGCCATGAATACACTCCAATGGTTTCTTGCTCCTTGTTTGTGATTTATCAAACGGAAGGCGATGTGCCTTACCGTATTGACAGCCCGCGCAAATATGCCCATCACCAAAGGAGGACAACTTCGGCAACCCCCTCACCAAACTTCTACTAGCCATCGCCTTCAGCTTGTCCATGCCAACATGCCCCAGCCTCTCATGCCAAATAGCAGCGCTATCATTGGCCCTCATCTTATCAACATAAGCACTGGTGGAAAGAACAAACAAGTTCTTCACCCTCCTCCCAACATGAGCAACATCAGCCTTTACCGCTGATACGTTGCGAAGGAACCTCACGTCTGTTGGCCCAAACAGAACGTGATACCCAGCATTCACCGCATTGGTCACCGAGAAGAGGTTTTCTTCATGCCCGACACGTGATACACACTCCTTAACGTGAGTGGCCCCTGATCACTACCCAAAGACACGACCCCCTCTTTCTCTACTGCATAAACAGTATTATCAGCAGTTATAATAGCTTCATTACCTGAGTACGCCTGCATGGAGGTGAACTTTGACTTGTCTCCGGTGAGGAGATGACCACACCCGGAGTCCACGATCCACTTGTCGTTGAAGTCCTCAGCAGACAAGGCTCGGACACAAGTGCCCGTCATAAAAGCTCCGCCCCATTCTGCTTCCTCACTTCTCGAGCAAGCTTCCTCCTTTCCTGCAGCATGCCCAGACTGCAGTTTGACCTTGCAGTCCCGCTTGAAGTGCCCTCGCTGATGACACCGGTAGCACTTCAAATTCTTCTTACAGTCCTTAGGAGCATTGCTCCTCTCCCGGATGATATGAAGATGAAGTCTCCTTCTCACCAACGACCTGCACCTTCTTCTTCTTCTTCCCTTCCCATCATTTCTTCTTGCCTGAGAAGAGAGCTTCGCTGCCTTCCTGATTCAGATTCACTCCAGCCATCTGCCTTGCCAAGCTCTCCTGTGATGCAAGCAGATTCTCCAGCTCTAGCAAAGACGGCTGAGTAGCCCACCCTTGAACAGATGTGACAAAGGCCACATACTCCTTCCGCAAGCCGCGAATAATGTGCCTTTTCATCTTAGCCTCAGAGATAGGCTCATCAGGATCCAGTGTCGACAGCTCAGCACACAAGATCTTCATCTTTAAGAAGTACTTGGAGATGGAAAGTTCTCACTGAGTTGCCCTGGCCAACTCATTCTCCAGGAACTGAAGCCGCGCCACATTCTTCATATTGAACAACTCATCAATGGTTGTCCAAATATCAGCAGCCGACTCACACCCAACAATGTGATCAAACAGTTCCGAAGACACGACTCTCTTCAGAATGAATTCCGCCTTAGCATTTGTTCTTCTCCAGAGCCTAACCTACTCAGCAGTACCGAAAGCAGCAGTGACTTCCTGCCTGTCGTCACCACCGACGACTTCCCAAAGCTCCTCGCCAAGAAGATAACTCTTCATGCACGACTTCCACTTCTTGAAGTTAGTCGGCGTTAAGAGTTCAATGCCGAGACCTCTTGCAAAACTCCCTTCCATTGCAACACCTGTTGGCACCCTTTCAGAAGCTCTGAGCAACAACACAGGTTGAGCACCACTCAATCACTGAGTAACAATGCTGGTTGACTTCCGCTCACGCAACTGAACCTCCCTCTGATACCATGTTAAAATTTTCTTAACGTGGTCAGCAAGATAGCCCAAACGCCAAATTAATATCTTCGGAACTACCCAGTTCTCACGTTAAACCAGCGGAAACCGAGAAACAAAAGGTTAATCCCAACAAACAATGGAAGCACAAGCAGGTCTTTTATTCATTCACTTCTTTACAACACGAGGCATACATAACGAGACATGATTTCGCTAGTATAACAGCTGTAAACAGAAAGCACCAAAAAATCCAAGCCGGGCGGACAGCACCGGAGTCCGCCGAGACCGCCGAGGTCGCCGAGGTCGCCGAGTCCGCTGAGATCGCCCGAACTTAGCTGCAATCCGCCGAATAGCCACGGAGTCCGCTGAAGCCGCGAGGCCGCGCAGACACACCGTTATTCGTCTCTTGTTGAAGCTGAACTGAGGAACACCCCCTACCCGCCTGAAGCCGGCGGACAGATTATTGAAGCTGGCAAAGATGAAACAGAGCTGACAAGCCGCAGAGCGACCACCTGCTGAATCCGCAGAGACCGCACACTTCCAAGTACTTGACCGAAGTCACAGCCAAACTCCTGACTCCTTGAAGTAAACCGCGCGACCTACACACAGCAAACGTCAGCACTGAAACAATCCACGCAGACTGACAAACTGAGACCGCAGCACTTCGCCCAACCCAACTTACTGGTCACTCAAGTTTTTTTTTTGGTAGACCTGTCAGGGGGGTCCTATTTATAGGCGTGGTGAGGAGTGTGGTCACCGCCCTAGAGATAGAGACACCGCCCCAGCCCGCGCGATAGCAAAACACCGTCCGCCGAGTCCGCAAGGACTTAGCCGGATACCAAGGAAAACCGCCAGGAGCAAGGCAACATTGGCGAACCCTCTCCAGTCCGCCCAAGCTATGCGGACAAGGCATCAGCCTGCAAAGCTCCAACCACTGCAGGACAGCAATCCCCCTTCAATGGCAGTCCGCACCAACCCGAGGCAGTCCGCAAGACTCACACCTCAATCCGCCACAATTCCACGACCAAAGGCAGATAGCAACAGTCCGCCCGGTCACAGCGGACTTGGCGGATACCGCGGACACCATGGTCTTGGCACAGAGTGTGACCAAGTCCAAAACCATCAAAGGCCAATGCGAGCATGGCGGACGCAAACCCCCGTCCGCCAAACACCAAAGTACAGACCGCCAGCAGTCCGCAGGCTCCTCGCACTCCTGCCCCATCGCAGCAACCATCCCCGGACTCCAAAACCAGTCCGCCAGCGACCTCCACAGCAAAGCACCTGCTGTACCACCAGAGCTCGACAAGGCCTCAGCCATGCTCTAAGCTTTGTCCGCAACAGCCCACACCGCGGACACATCAGTCCGCAAGCTTCCCGCGGACACGAGCCAAACCGCCTAACAACACAAGCTTGCACCACGACCACTGAGCAATGCACCAGTCCGCAAGCCTGTCTATCCGCAGATACCAGGCCGCACAGTCCGCGGACTCCATGCAAACAACACGCTCAGAAGACAGCCGGCTTTCACTAGACTTTCCACCAGGCCGCACATCACAGTCCGCCCAGTCCGCCTAGTCCGCCAATGTTGTCCGCCCAGGCCGTCCGGCCTGTCCCGTCAACCACTTCCACTTCACAAATTTCAACAGATTATACATATTGAGCATATTGTTTTTATGGATCGGGAAAGAGCTTTGGAGTTATGCTCGTTAATCTCACTCCACAACTAACATAGAAACAACCCAGCATTAATCAATTCACTATTCATCATCGACTTCACAATAAAAAACAACAACAACAATTTGTATTAGAGAAGCGATGTAACCAACCGATATAGTGGAGTTCTTGTCAACACAATCTTAGGGTACTTCTCGTGTCAAGGGAGCGTCACATATCCTCAACCAATCTCTATCATCCCCGAAGACACCTTCTTAGAGTACTTATCGCGTCAAAGCTTCTCTAGTGTCCTCCTCTCGCACCCTCATTAGTGGATCGTGACGTCGACTCCTTCCGCCGACAAAGCCCTCATTGCTCTCCTTCTCACAGACAAAACCCTTGCTTGAACGCTTGAAGTCCTTGCCGTTTGAGGCTTCTCGCCAAAATCCGACAACACCATGCTCAGGTCGTAATTGTTTATAACCCCTGTGATTCAAGGGCTTGGTTCGGCAATATCGTGCTGAAGTATTTCGAGCCGCTCTCCTGTAGCAAAATTGGGATGCAATCCCAATTGGGCAAATTGCACTGCAACAATATAAGCAATGCAGTGCAAACTACATTGCAGTTTTGTTGTTTGAAGATGCATGCAACTCATTCTAATTATGAAAATAAAATCATAATGTTTGAGGTGTTCTGAATTGTTTTTAAAATTTTATATTGAAACATTTGATTCACAGAAACATGCTTTTCTATCTTCCAGCAACTTGGTTAGCCATAAGTTGTTCAAGAAAACAAAGCAAATTAATCGGAACATGCTAGTAAATAAATCATTCAAAAACTACTCAGTGTGAAACCAGTGCCTGATCAATCCACTAAACTACACAGAGGAGCTGGAGCCAGGAAGAAGTTGGCATCAATGATGCTGTAATTTTGTGGAAATCTAACTTTGTCGTCTTTTTTTGTCAGGATCTCTCACATCATCAAAATCTTTCAAACATACATTCTATGACGGTGGCGTTTTTGTCCAAACTCACGGGAGCAAAAACGTCGCGCCAAACAGAGCCCAAGTCTTCATCAAGGAGGAGATGAAGTAAAAAAATTTACAAATATTGATGGTTGTTTGCAAATCATTTATACATTCTCGCATATGAAACATGATGAAATACCATTGCATGTACCTACAATTTTAACTAAATTTTAGCAATACAGGAATTTTAGCATTATCATTGCTACTCTATTTTCATGATTCAAATTCTAAACAAAAAAACATAATATAAGCAAATATTGGGGGAACTGGAAAACGGGTGCAACATAGAGCAAAGAGAAATAAATTAGTACAAATTATAAAAACTGTAAAAAAACCAAGATAAAAGAATAACCTGCATTTGCAAAAACATAAAAAAAATTGTAATGTCAACCTCAAAAAACTTAAAGAAACAAGCTCAAAACAAACCTGGATCAAACTCAAAGCATACCGCAAATAATTTGTGAACTATAAGCCCTAAGCCCAAGATCTCTATTGCAATATCTAAAGAACAAGAGGAAAAATTAGGGCAGGAGAGAAGAAGTTAAAGACATGAAATTATAAGAAAAGCTGATATGCAAGCAGATTTAGAAAAACAAATCAGCGTCTGTGTAATTCGGAATTGCAGATTTGCAGACAAAGAAAAAAAACAGATATGCATAATGAAATCCCTACATAAATCTAGGATCAATATATGTGAATCTCTGCTCATGGCACTAGTAACAACGACAATAAAATATGTATGCTCTCACCAAACCTTTCGGACATCAGAACAAAACCAAGAAGATTTGATATAAGCACTTCCGTAAACGACGGATCAACTAGAGCATTGTTCCTCAAAGAGAGCAAGCAGATTTGCCTACATCCATGTTTTCCAAGCATCGAAGCAGGCCTTCATCCCTTCCTCGTAATCCTCAATTGGCGTCTCTAAAGAACAAGGGTAAAATCAAAATACTGCAGTAGTTGCGAGTTGTGACTTGCGATGGTGTCTTCTTGCCTTCTTTCCCGTCGGCATCGTCGAAGTGGGCGGACGGCGAGACAGCAACCTCCGGAATTGCTTTTGATTTTTAATTTGGAATTGCAGACTTGGAAAACCTAGAAGAGATGGAGGTACCTAAAGGTAGCATGCCGAGGTCGGAGTCTCTGAGATGGTTTCTTGCGCGATGCCATAGGAATGAATCATCGGAGATTGGTTGGAGATGGACGGAGCGGAAGGGTTGCTCCGAGCGGAGATTTTCGGGTTGTTATGACAAATGATGAAGGGCAGCGTGCTTAGTGAACCGCGAGTTGTTTGAAATCGGCGGAATCGTTCGTCGCCGCCGTCATCGTCCCGTCGTCGTCCCGTCGAAGAGATTAGGGCACAGAATTGGAATCACCTCCTCACACCTCACGGGCACCTGGTGCCTGGAGGAGAACTGGAGAAGCAGTTAAGGAAGAAGATCGCAGCGGCGAGATCGTCGCGGAAGAGATCGCGAGAAACAAAACCTGGATTTCTTTTCTTGTGATGAAGGCGGGAGGGCATTTCCGGAATAGCTAAAGTTCAGTCAAATTAAATAAACTAGTGGAACTCCTTCATTGAGCGATCCTTAGAAATTGAAGTTCTTAAATGAAGAAAATAAATAAACTCGCATATTACAGGATAGAAATGAAAGTCCTGTTCGCAGCAAAACATTAATCATGGATACTCACAATCGAAAAACCAGATACAAAATCATTAAAATGAACATTGCACGTGAATTCAACACGCAAGTAAAAAATAGGTCGCTGCCCAAGTCAAACAATTAAATAAAAAGAATTCACATAGTTCATACAATGCATCATTTCAAAGACGGAAAAAAGAAGAGAATTTAGAGCATCGTCGGGTTTTTGTGCCTATTGGAGGTTTGCACATGGCGACCAGTCAACCCTAACTCGCAAGCCATTGAAAGTTCTTCACTCTCCTTCACCAAGTGCTCCTCGTTGCGGAGGATATGTTCCTCCATCCGGAAGAGGGTACCAACCGAGGACATACTCGTGGGTATCCCACAAAGGTTGGCCTGTAGTAGGTCCTGCTCGTGCTATAGATCGGGGGTGCGCCTTTCCTAATCATTAATGGTGTAGTACTTCGCCTCAACATACTCCAATCGATGTTCAAATTCCTCCTCCTTAGATACTCGCACCTCCAGGTTTGTGAACCAACAATTTGGCTCTCAAGCCGCCAGCCGATCAATTCTTGCCTTGAGCTTGACATATATTGCGGCGACCTTTTACTGATAGTCGTGAAAGTCGCTTTGCAGCGTTCCGATCAAAACGCAATTAAGAAATAGGAATTTCCTTGCAAAGAAAATAATAAGAGGGAGGGGTTGGGTACCAGAGCAAGTTGCCTCGACCATCTGATCGTGCTGAGGACAATTCCACTAAGGCGGAGGAGACCGGCGTGGCTAAAGGGAATCCATCTGAGACGACGATGGACATCGAGATGGCGATGGTTGTATAGATGGTGATGGCTTGCGAGACAGCGGAGATCCCTGAGGAGATGATTAGTACGGAGAGCCAAGGTGACCCCCTGACCGACTCCCCAACTGAACCCCGCGAGGAATCATATCTTGCGGAGAGGTTTTCTAGCGTGAGTTCTCGAGTTGTCGTGAAGCGATTTTCCCGAGAGGAAGGTCCATTAGAGCTTTCACCCCATCAAGCGACCTTTGAGGATCCTCACCAAAATGGGGCGCCAACTTGGTAGATCGCCTTTCCCCACTCGTGGGAGATGTCACAAGGGGGAACTTGAGAGGCCGCTAGGGAAGGGTGAATATCCACTGTAATCGGTGGTGTCGGAGGCAGCAGAGTCGTGGCGAAGTAGGAGGCGCTACCTCATCCGTGAAAAATTCGAACTTAACCTTTACAGTCCGTACGGGTAGCTGGAATTGGAATTCCAGAATCTTATTTTAATTTCTGTGAGAATTGTAATTCATCTAATTCCAATTCCTGTGAGAATTGGAATTAGTCTGAATTCCAGTGCATTTGTTCGGTTGCAGGATGGATTTCTAGAATTGGAATTGCTTTAGAATTTTTTTTCTCAAGCCTGCAAGATCGGGCGACATGATAATTTGAAGTTGGAGTCTTTTGTCACTCGAGACGAAGTTATTGCAACAAAACCAAGTGGTGGAGGGAATTATTCCTTTACAATATCTATGAAAATATAGAAGTTGGTAAAAAAGGAACACAAAATCAGATAAATCAACTTCAAGTAGCGTACCAACAATAAATATGATCGGGCAACGATGGCAAGATCGGGCGGTGATGACGAGATCGGGTGACGACGACGAGATTGATCGACGATGCCAAGATCGGGCGACGACGACGAGATGGGGGGCGTGATCAGGCGGCGACGACGAGATCAGACAGTGACGGCGGCGAGATCGGGCGGCTGTAGTGAGATCGGGCAGTGGCGACGAGATCGATGTCTACGGCGAGAGCAGGTGGTGGCGGCGAGATCGGTAGCGGCGGCGGAGAGATCGGGCGACAGCGGTGAGATCGATCGTCGGCGACAAGATCGGGCGGCGGGGGTGAGATCGGTCGTCGGCGGCGAGATCGGGCGCGGGCGAGATCGGGCGGTCGCGGCAGTATCGGGAGACAGTAGTGAGCGGTGGCGAGAAAGGGAGTCGGCGATGAGATCGGGCGGTGACAGCGAGATCGGGCGACGATAGCGAGATCAGGAGGCGGCGAGATCAGGCGGCGACGGCGAGATTGGACGGCGACGACGAGATCGGACGGCGACGACGAGATCGGACGGCGGTGGCGAGATCGGGCGACAACGATGAGATTGAGCAACGACGGACATAGTAAAAAACTAAATTCCATGAAATATCAGTTTTTACCGGGTAAGAATTCATCATAGTGCAAAATTGAATTCCATGAAATTGGATAAATTCTAATTTCGAGGGAATTCCTAACATCCGAACACTGAAATTGGAATTTTGTTGCCCCGATTCCAATTCTCAATTCCAATTTCAAGGGGCTGAACGGACCGTTAGGGAACCCGCGTTGGAGCAAGCATTATCGCCATATGCAGAAGATTTTGAGAAGTATCATCCATGCTCACTACAGGCGGAGCCGTTACCATTCCGACTGAATGCAAAGGGATGGCATCCAATGATGCCTCAGTCGAGGAAAAAGGCATGCTCGGTGCGATCAGAATGACAACCATGGGCGAGACTACAATAAGAGAGAATGGTAGGGCAAGTGATGCAAGCTTGCGAGGCCGGATCGGAGGGGACTTGGGCTAAATTTTTGCCCCCATCCATCAGAGACTCGTGGACTCACCTAAACACACCTTGTCCAAAGTCGCTTAGGTCGTTTCTGCGAGTGTTTGCTCGCCTGCTTCTTGAGGTTCGTCTCCTTTAAAAACTTGCTCCTCAACATCTCGACCGGAGTCATCTTCTTCTTTGATTTGCGAGACACTGTCAGAGTGATGATGACCAGCAGGACGCTTCTTCAGTAAACTCTTTAGGCGGGTAGCCTGGTAATGGATTTCCTCTGAGGTGGTCATCATGTTAAGATATATTTTCTCCTAAATGTGAAAGAGGCTAGCCAACTTTGACAATGATTTTCAAGCATGTGTTTCATGACATGTATGAAAAGGATTAGCCATCTTTGACCTGGAATTCAACATGTGTTCTTAAAGAAAGCTTCTAGGAAATTATCCAAAGGAAGCTTCATGTCAAATGTCATGTGTTTTTGACCGAGGGAAGCTTCATGGAAGCTTCATCCACATGTCATCTACCACACCTACCTCCTTGACTTTGGACCTATAAATAGGGATGAAGGAGGATGGGTAAGGCATCAACTTCTCTCCAAACTCAAGCATTGAAAGATCTAGAGAGGCTTTTGCGACAATCGTCTTAGTTTGGGAGAGCTTTCGGACATCGTTGTACAACGTTGACAAGGAGTACTTCGCCTCCACGGATTGGATCTGGAGCAGATATTGGCAAGGATTCGAAGAGGCATCTTGGAGAGGATTTTTGTAATCCGTCTCATCCGCCGCTGTCAGTAACTTGCAATTTTTCTGTTGCCATTTATTGTATTGTGTAGTGTGAAGCTGGTGAAGATCCAATAAGGATCGAGGAGGGAAAGCCTTGTAATTGCCTATTGTTTCATACATTTTAGTGGCGGCTTTCTGGGTTGGACTTCGATCGTCCCGTGGTTTTTCACCTGTAGAAAGTAGCGAATAAGAGAGAACAAACGGATAGACTTTTGAATAATTGAAATTTTATTATCCAAAAAAGATATCATTTACAAAGGTATGACCTCTCTTATATAGAATGGAGGAGATATGAGAGAGAGTATACAAACAATGTGGGACTAAACATTTACAGTACTGAGCGGCTAGAAATAAAGGAGACCGCACAGGCCGCGCGGTTAGACAGATGGGTTAACCGCTCGGCAACTCCAGCAGGATAGAACAGGCCGCAATGGGAGACCGATAGACCGTCCGGTCTCCAGGCTTCAGAGTGAGACCGCCAGACCGCTCGGTCAACAAACCACTGGACCAGACCGCAAGGCCGCCCGGTCTAATACTTCAACACTCCCCCTCAAGCTGGAGCATAGATATCAATCATGCCCAGCTTGTCACAAATGTGGAAGAAGGAAGTAGAAACCGGCTTGGTGAAGATATCTGCCAATTCCTTGTCAGAGGTGACAAAAGGAGTACAATCTGTTTATTCAAAATCTCTTCCCGAATGAAGTGACAGTCAACCTCTATATGCTTTGTTCTCTCATGGAAGACCGGATTTCTGGATATGTATATAGCGGCCTTGTTGTCACAGAACATAGGGAGAGGACAGTCATATACCTCGCCCAGGTCAAGCATGAGAGCCCGCAAACACTTTAACTCACACGTGGTTGACGCCATACTCCGGTATTCGGCTTATGCACTGGATCTGGAGACAACAGACTGTTTCTTGCTCTTCCAACTCACGAGATTACCTCCAACAAAGGTACAAAAACCTGATGTGGATTTACGATCGCGTTTGTCATCCGCGTAACTTAAATCTGAGTAGGCATCAACCCTCAGATGACCATTCTTCTGAAAGAGTAACCCTTTGCCTGGTGCTGCTTTGATATACTCTAAAATCTTCAGGGCGGACTGAAGATGACACTCCCTGGGAGCTTGCATAAACTGACTGACTTTGCCTACAGCATAGGCGATGTCGGGTCTAGTCACCGTGAGATAGATGAGTTTGCCTACCAAACGTCTGTACCTTGTGACATCAGATAGAAGAGGCGAGTCATCCGTCCACGTTTTGTCTTCTCCAATAGCCATGAGAAACCGAGCCGGTTTGGCACCTGTAAATCCTGCTTCTTGTAGAAGATCAAGTGCATACTTCCGTTGGGAGAGAACCAACGAGTCAAGTTTCTAAGAGATTTCTATCCCCAAAAAGTATTTCGGGGAGCCCACATCCTTCGTGACCAAGTGCTGACGGAGGTGCTTCTTCGTCAAGTCCACCCCATCTCGGTCATCGCCAGTAAGAAGAATATCATCCACATATACGGCCAAAACCACCAGTCCCGAGGCCGTTTTGCGAATGAATAAGGAGTGATCGGCCGAACTCCTTCGAAAGCCGATGGTAGCCACAATACCACTGAATTTGTCGAACCATGCCCGAGGGCTCTGCTTTAGGCCATAAATGGCCTTCTTCAAATGACATACACGTGTCTCCCCCTGAGCAACATACCCAGGAGGTTGCTCCATATAGACGTCCTCCTGAAGATCGCCATAGAGAAAGACATTCTTCACATCAAGATGGGAAATAGCCCAATCCCGGTTAACAACCACAGAAAGGAGAACCCGGATGGTGATAAGGCGAGCAATCGGAGAAAAGGTATCAAAGTAATCAATGCCGTAAGTCTGAGTGAAGCCCTTGGCCACCAGCCGGGCTTTGTAGCGATCCACAGTGCCGTCGGGGCGAAACTTCACAACGAAGACCCAGCGACAGCCAACCACATCAGTGCCCACGGGAGGAGGAACCAGGGTCCAGGTACCCCGTTCAGTAAGAGTAGCCATCTCCTCATCCATGGCAGACTTCCAATGAGGGAGAGCAAGAGCCTCCTGGTAGGTGCGGGGAGTAGAAGTAGCAGAGATAGCCAAGGCAAAACACCTGCGAGAAGGAGAAAGTCGATCATAGGAAACAACTGCCGCAAGCGGGTGTTGAGTACACGCCCGCACCCCTTTGCGCAGAGCAATGGGAAGATCCAGGTCGACGGGAGCGTCAGCGACGGGAGCGTCAGCGACCGGAGCGTCCGTGACAGAGAAGGCTGGCCCGGGACTAGAGAGAGACGGCGGCGGAGAGGAGGGTGGAGGGGTGGGTGGGGAGACGGACTGGGAAGGAGTCGGTGGAGGAGGAGACGGAGGTGGGAAAACGTCGAGAGGCGCGGAAGGAATGGAGATATCAGAAGAAAGAGAAGATGTAGGAGAGAAATAGGAAGCATTCTCGAAAAAGGTCACATCCGCAGAGACAAACTGCTTGCGGAGAAGGGGGTCAAAGCAGCAATAGCCTTTTTGAGTGGTAGAGTACCCCAAAAAGACACACTTGGTGGAACGGGGGGAAAGCTTGTCGCGGGTAGCGGAGGGAGCGTGAACAAAGGCCGTACAGCCAAAGACACGGAGAAGGAGAGGAAAAGGTTCCTTGTGGGGGTAGAGAATGGAGAAGGGAGTCTGGTCGTGGAGAACCGTGGAGGGAAGGCGATTGATGAGATAGCAGGCGAGGAGCATAGCGTAGCCCCAGTAGGAGCGAGGGACGTGCATCTGCGTCATGAGAGTACGAGCAACATCAAGCAGGTGACGGTTTTTACGCTCCGCTATCCCATTCTGCTGGGAGGTGTAAACACAAGTCGTTTGATGAAGCAGGCCATGTTGGTGAAAGAATGCGGAGAACTCATGAGTCAGATATTCCTTGGCATTATCAGAACGTAAAACTTTAATAGAAATAACAAATTGAGTCTGAATCATAAAGTAAAATGATTGCCAAACAGAAAAGAGTTCAGAGCGATCTTTTAAGAGATACACCCAGGTACAGCGTGAAAAATCATCTATAAAAGTGACAAAATAGGAACTGCCCCGACCAACAGTGAGGGTAGGAGCAGGACCCCATACATCAGAATGAATAAGATCAAATGGGCGAGAGGAGCCACGGCCTTGCTTCGGTGGGAAGGAGGAGCGATGATGTTTGCTAAGCTGACACGCATCACAGTTGAGCGGAGAACTGGTAGGAGGTAAGTGGGGCAGAAGCTGGCGAAGAATCCGAGGAGGAGGATGTCCAAGGCGAAGATGCCATTGAAGGAGATTTGTGGAGGAGGAGTAGGCGGACAGAGCGGAAACATCGTCGAGGAAGTAGAGGCCGCCGCTCTCAGTCCCAGTAGCAATCGTCCGCTGGGTCCTCGGGTCCTGAAAAGAACAAGTAGTGAGAGTGAATAAGACGGAGCACTGAAGTTGCCGGCATAAAGTAGTAACTGATAACAAATTGCACGGGAACTTCGGGACATAGAGGGTGTCCTCCAAGTAAAGCGACGGGGTGAGTTGAACCATGCCCGTCCCATGAACCGGGGACGGTGAACCATCCACCACACGAACCGGGGGTAAGCGGTCATGTGTCTCAAGACGGGAGAAGCAATGAGGGTTGCCCGTCATATGATTTGTAGCACCGGAGTCAATCAGCCATTTACCTTGGGTAACGACGTAAGCACTACCTGACATCGTGGTCACAGAGACAGACGGCCGAGAAGAGGCGGAGGCGGAAGAAGGAGCATCACCGGAAGGGCGAAGATGAGGATGTTTCTGCCAGCAGCGGTCAACAGAATGGTCGGTACGACCACAGTGAGAGCAGAGGAACCAGGATGGACCCCGTCCGCCAGAGGAGCCGCGGCTACTGGGTCCCCCCCTCTGAGCTTGGTGAGCAAAGGAGTCCTGGGAAGGGGGGGAGGCCAACAAAGGCCGCTGGAGCAGCGAAGTAACAGCGGCAATGCGAGCCGCAGTGACATCCAAAGTAGGAGACTCCGCCTCACCCAAGATCTGCTAGCGGATCATATCATAAGAGTTGGGAAGATGAAGAAGATAACAAACAACCAGGAGTTCCTGAAAGTGTTGGTGCTGTTCAGCCAAGTCCGCGGAGAAGGGGCGATTCTTGAGGATTTCAGCACCAAGAGCCTGAACCTGCTGATAAGCCACAACCGGAGATATGGAAGGCCGGGCGAAGAGGTCCGCATAGAGAGTATAAATGCGGGACGTCTGGCCCCCCTTTGAATAGAGAGCAGCGAGGTGAAGCCAGGCGGCCTTGACTGTCTCATCATGGCGAATGACGGGAAGACACTCATCAGAAAGGCTGTTGGCCAGCCAGGTGCGGACAAGAGTATCACTCGCATCCCAGTCATCAAACTCAGGAGAGGTACGAGGAGGAGGGTCATCGGTGAGGTGATGACGCTTGCATTGAGAACGAAGGAGAAAAGTGAAAGAAACGCTCCAATCGGGATAGTTGGAGCCAACGAGCTTAGAAAGGGTGCCAAGGTTGCCCGAAGGAGGAGGTGGAGAAGGAGCTGCAGGAGTAGTGGTGAGACCGGAAGTAGTCATAGAACCCAGCAAGAAACCGCAGCGGATAGAAAAAGAAGAAGTCGCGCGAACACAAGCGGCTAGAAAGCAGTCAAAGGCACAGCGGGGAAGAGGTCGCGCGGACTGAAAAGGCCGAGCGAACAGAAGAGAAGAGGAGGCAAGAAGCAGCGACTACAACAAGTCGCAGGCCGGGCGAACAGAAACAGGCCGCAACGACTAGGAAGTCGGAGAGGCAAGAAAGAACCAGGAGCACGGCGACAACGAAACAGGTCGCCGCGACGAATAGCAGTAGGAGAAGAGAACCAAGGAGAAGCAAGCCGCGCGAACAGGGCAGCGGACAGAAACAAGCCGCGCGAACAGGGCAGCGGACATAAGAGAAGGCAAGCCACGAGACAGGTCGCAAAAAGCAGAAAACAAGCCGCGAAAAGCAGAGAGCGCACAGAATCAGGAGGAAACGACCGTGTGCTTTGATACCATGTAGAAAGTAGCGAATAAGAGAGAACAAACGGATAGACTTTTGAATAATTGAAATTTTATTATCCAAAAAAGATATCATTTACAAAGGTATGACCTCCCTTATATAGAATGGAGGAGATATGAGAGAGAGTATACAAACAATGTGGGACTAAACATTTACAGTACTGAGCGGCTAGAAATAAAGGAGACCGCACAGGCCGCGCGGTTAGACAGATGGGTTAACCGCTCGGCAACTCCAGCAGGATAGAACAGGCCGCAATGGGAGACCGATAGACCGTTCGGTCTTCAGGCTTCAAAGTGAGACCGACAGACCGCTCGGTCAACAAACCGCTGGACCAGACCGCAAGGCCGCCCGGTCTAATACTTCAACATCACCTAATTTGGGTTTTCGACGTTAAAATTCCATGTGTGCTTTTCTGTGCTTTTGTTGCTTTTATTTTTGTATTGTATTGTTGTTTCCGCTTGCATACCGCTGAACATGGTCGCACAGGTGCTCGCTTAAATTTGGAACAGGTGCTCTGGTCGGGATTGTTCGCTCACTTTCCCAATAAGTGGTATCAGAGCCAGGTTCGGTGACATAGTCGTTCAGTGACAGAGCAGGTACCGGGCTGACCTTTGGGGTTTCAGGACGTGTCGATCGGGATCTCGGGTGTGCAATTGGGAGTGGTAGTTTACGACCATTGGCCCGCTGGCTATCCTCTCCAGTTGCATACTTTGAGATAGTCGACTCAAAGATCAGTGGTCGGTTCGGCTAGTTGGCAAAGCAGAATGGAGTCCTCATCAGGTTCGGAGCAGATAATAAAGTTGAATGGAGCCAATTATCACCAGTGGCATCCACTGATGGAGGATCTGATATATGTGAAGGGTTGGCATGCTCCTATTTTTGAGGAGAAGCCAAAGGACACGGATCCGGCAAAATGAAAGGTGGAACATCGGAAGTTGTGTGGGTTTATCAGACGGTTCGTGGAGCCGAACGTCTACTACCACGTGGCTAGCATCAATGATGCAAAGGATCTGTGGAAGACTCTCGAGACCTTGTATGTTAAGAGCACGAGCATCAACAAGTTGTATTTGCTGAAGAAGCTTGGAGAGTTCAGATACCGGGAGGGCTCTCCTATTTTGGATCATGTCAATGAGTTCCAGGGCATTATTGATCGTCTGACTGCTATGAAGGTGACATTCGAAGATGAGGTGAATGCATTGTGGCTTCTCAAGTCACTTCCAAACTCTTGGGAGATGGTCAGAGTTTCTCTGATCAATTCTTCCCCCCAGGGGATTGTTTCCATGGAGATCGCCAAGAGTGGGATCTTAAATAAGGAGGTGAGACGAAAGTCTCAGGGGACTTCAGGCTCTTCTTCACGAGCTGACATTCTCTTTACTGAGTCCAGGGAGAGAGGAAGGAGTAAGAGCCAAGGAAAGAAGGAGGACAGGAGTCAGAGTACGGGCAAGTCGAAGTCACGTTATCAGAACGTGGAATACCACTACTGTCATAAGAAGGGCCACATCAAGAAATTCTGCTACTCGTTGAAGAACGATCAGAAGAAGAAGGGGATTGCCACTGAGGGCAAAGATGAGGGTCACACGGCAGCCACCATTTCAACTGAGCAGGACGATGTCATTATTGTTGGCGACGACGTCACTGCTGCACTCGCATGTTATGACCGATGCTGGATCGTTGATTCTGGAGTCTCTGCGCATGTATCCCACAACAGGGAGTTATTTGCCACTTACACCACCCATGACTGGGGTGTTGAAGATGGGCAATGGGGATACGTCTAAGGAACTTGGGCGTGGAGACATGCATTTGAAGAAGAGCACTGGAGCCTTACTAGTTCTGAGGGATGTGCGACATGTGCCAGACATCCGTTTCAATCTCATTTCTGTTGGCAGACTTGGAGACGAAGGACACCTGAGTGTCTTTGGAGGAGACTTCTAGAAGCTGATCAGGGGATCACTTGTGATGGCCAGGGGTTATAGAGATTCTGGACTGTACTACATGGAGGGAGTCCTGAAGCTGCTCAGGCCAACTCCATCAGGGATGAGGCATCCACTTCCTTATGGCACAGGAGGCTGTCACACATCAGCCAGAAGGGTTTGGGATGCCCGGCGAAGAAAAAAGCTAATTAGTAATATTTCTGGTGATCATTTGGAGAGGTGTGACCACTGCATGGCTGGAAAACAGAACAAGATTTCATTTTACAGCCACACATCCACCAGGATATCAGAGCCATTGGAGCTAGTTCATAATGATGTTTGCGGACCTCTGAAGGTCTAGACCAGAGGAGGAGCTTTGTACTTCGTTACTTTCATCGACGATCACTCGAGGAAGTATTGCGGCTATGCTATCAAGACCAAAGATCAGGTCCTCGATACTTTCAGGAGATTCCATGCTGAGGTGGAGAAACAGTCTGGGAAGAGGCTGAGATGCATCAGGTCCGACAACGGGGGAGAGTACATTGGTATATTTGACGAGTACTGCATAGACCATGGCATCCGACATGAGAAGGCCCCGCTGAAGACGCCGCAGCTGAATAACGTAGCTGAGAGGATGAATCAGACACTATTGGAGAGGATTCGGTGCATGCTATCTGAGTCGAAGCTGCCAGGGATATTTTGGGGCGAGGCTCTTCTTACTGCACCTCATGTCATCAACCTCTATCCGAGTTCAGCATTGAAGGAGGATGTTCCAAATAGGGTCTGGTATGGGAAAGACCCCTCTTACAGTCACTTGCGCGTACTTGGCTGCAAAGCCTTTGTGCACGTTCCCAGAGACGAAAGATCGAAGTTGGATTGGAAGACCCGGCAGTGCATTTTCTTGGGGTACGGCTATAGTGGAGAGTTTGGGTACAAGTTCTTTGATCCAATTGAAAAGAAGCTTGTACGTAGCTGTGATGTTGTTTTCTGTGAGGATCAGACTGTTGGTGATCCTGAGGAGACTTTTGAGTTTGAGGTTGACTGTCATACTGCTGTAGAGTCACCTATGTTTGGAGATGACGACACTAAAGAGGCCGCTGAGCCTGAGCCAGTACAGGGTACTGATACCCTTTCGGATCATGATATCACCATTGATGGTGAACCAGGAGTCACTGAGGACATTACTGATGATGTGCCTGCACCGGCCCCTGAGCCAGCCCTGCGGAGGTCAGATCAGGCCAGGCGCCCGTCCGCTTGATATTCTGCATCAGAGTTCATACTGCTGACTGATGTGGAGGAGCCTGAGAGCTATGATGAGGCTGTGGAGAGTACTGAGAAGCGTCAGTGGATGGCTGTTATGCAGGAGGAGATGCAATCGCTGTTGAAATTTGTGAAGTGGATTTGGTTGACGGGACAGGCCGGGCGGCCTGGGAGGACAGTGTTGGTGGACTAGGCGGACTGGGCGGACTGTTGTGTGCGGCCTGGTGAAAAGTCTAGTGGAAGCCGGCTGTTCTTTTGAGCAGGTTGTACGGGTGAAGTCCATGGACTATGCGGCATGTTATCTGCGGATAGGACGCTGGCTGTTTGGTTTAGCAAAGGAGCGGCCTGAGCGGATAGTGGCTTGCGGACTGGTGCATTGCTCAGTGGCCGTGGTGCAAGCTTGTGCAGATTGGCGTTATTTTGGCTCATGTCCACGGGATGCCTGCGCACTAGTGTGTCCACGGTATGGGCTGTTGCAGACTGGGCTTAGAGCTTGGATGAGGCCTTGTCGAGCTCTGGTGTTACAGCAAGTGCTTGCTGTGGAGGTTGTTGGCGGACTGGTGTGTGGAGTCCGCGAGATGGCTGCTGCGTTGGGCAGCTGTGCGAGTAGCTTGCGGACTGCTGGCGGTCTGTGTGCTAGGGTGTTTGGCGGACGAGAGTTTATGTCCGCCATGCTCGCATTGGCCTTTGATGGTTTTGGACTTGGTCACACTCTGTGCCAAGACCATGGTGTCCGCAGTATCCGCCAAGTCCGCTGTTGACCGGGCGGACTGTTGTTATCTGCCTTTGGTCGTGGACTTGTGGCGGATTGAGGCTTGAGTCTTGCGGACTGCCTCGGGTTTGTGCGGACAGCCATTAAAGGGGGTTGCTGTCCTGCAGTGGTTGTAGGCTTTGCGGGCTGATGCCTTGTCCGCATAGCTTAGACGGACTGATGAGGGTTCGCCAATGTTGCCTTGCTCCTGGCGGTTTTCCTTGAAATCCAGCTATGTCCTTGCGGACTCGGCGGACGGTGTTTTGTTATCGCGCGGGCTAGAGCGGTGTCGCTATCTCTAGGGCGGTGACCACACTCCTCACCTCGTCTATAAATAGGCCCCCCTGGCACATCTACAGTAACTGAGTGAACAGTAAGTTGGGTTCGGCGAGGTGCTGCTGTCTCAGTTTTTATGTCCGCGCGGATTGATTCAGAGTTAACTGTGTGATGTGTGCAGGTCGCGCGGGTAGCTTCAAGGAGCCAGGAGTTTGGCTGTGACTTCGGTCAAGTACTTGGAAGTTGTGCGGTCTCTGCGGATTCAGCAGAAGGTCGCTCTGCGCTTGTCAGCTCTGTTTCAACTTTGTCAGCTTCAATAACCTGTCCGCCGGTCTCAGGCGGGTAGGTGGTAAGTTCCTCAGTTCATCAGTAGGAAGCGAATAGTGATGTGTCTGCGCAGCCTCGCGGCTTCGGCGGACTCCGTGGCTATTCGGCGGATTGCAGTTTAAGTTCGGGCGATCTCAGTGGACTCGGCGACCTCGGTGACCTCGGCGGTCTCGGCGGTCTCGGCGGACTCCGGTGCTGTCCGCCCGGCTTGGTGTTTGGTGCTTTCTGTTTACAGCTGTTTATACTAGCGAAATCATGTCTCGCTATGTATACCTCGCTTTGTAAAGAAGTTAAATGAATATAAGATCTGCTTGTTCTTCCATGTGCTTGGTGTGTTGAGCCTGCTCCCTGGGTTTCCGCTAGTTCAAGGTGTGAACTGGGTAGTTTCGAAGATATTAATTTGGCGTTTGGGCTATCTTGCTGACCACCTTGAGAAAATTTAACATGGTATCAAAGCGAGGTTCAGTTGCGTGAGCGGTAGTCAACCAGTGTTGTTACTCAGTGCTTGAGTGGTGATCAACCTGTGTTGTTGCTCGGAGCTTCTGAAAGGCTTATCCAAGCAGGTGTTGCAATGGAAGGGAGCTTTGCAAGGGGTCTTGGCATTGAACTCTTAACGTCGACTAACTTCAAGAAGTGGAAGTCGTGCATGAAGAGTTATATTCTTGGCGAGGAGCTGTGGGAAGTCGTCGGTGGTGACGACAGACATGAAGTGACTGCTGCATTCGGTACTGCTGAGCAGGTTAGGCTCTGGAGGAAAACAAATGCTAAGGCGGAGTTTATCCTCAAGAGAGCTGTGTATCCGGAACTGTTTGATCACATCGTTGGATGTGAGTCGGCTGCTGATATTTGGAAAACCATTGATGAGTTGTTCAATAGGAAGAATGTGGCGTAGCTTCAGTTTATGGAGAATGAGTTGGCCAGGGCAACTCAGGGAGACCTTTCCATCTTGAGGTACTTCTTAAAGATGAAGAGCTTATGTGTTGAGCTGTCGGCACTGGATCCTGATGAGCCTATCTCTGAGGCTAAGATGAAATGGCACATTATCCGCGACTTGCGGAAAGAGTATGTGGCCTTTGTGACATCTATTCAAGGGTGGGCTACTCAGTCGTCTTTGCTGGAGCTGGAGAATCTGCTTGCATCGCAGGAGAGCTTGGCAAGGCAGATGGCTGGAGTTAATCTTAATCAGGAAGGCAGCAAAGCTCTCTTCTCAAGCAAGAAGAAAGGATGGGAAGGGAAGAAGAAGAAGAAGGTGCATGTCGCTGGTGAGAAGGAGATTTCAACTTCATATTAGCCGGAGAGGAGCAATGCTCCTAAGGACTGGAAGAAGAATTTGAAGTGCTACCGGTGTCATCAGCGAGGGCACTTCAAGCGGGACTGCAAGGTCAAACTGCAGCCTGAGCATGCTGCAGGAAAGGAGGAAGCTTGCTCGAGAAGTGAAGTAGCAGAATGGGGCGGAGCTTTCATGACGGGCACTTGTGTCTGTGCCTTGTCTGCTGAGGACTTCAACGGCGAGTGGATCGTGGACTCCGGGTGTGGTCATCACCTCACCGGAGATAAGTCGAAGTTCACCTCCATGCAAGCCTACTCAGGTAATGAAGCTATTATCACTGCTGATAATACTGTTTATACAGTAGAGAAAGAGGGGGTCGTGTCTTTGGGTAGTTATCAGGGGCCACTCACGTTAAGGAGTGTGTATCACGTGCTGGGCATGAAAAAGAACCTCTTCTCAGTGACCAATGCGGTGGACGCTGGTTATCACGTTCTGTTTGGGCCAACAAACGTGAGGTTCCTTCGCAACGTATCAGCGGTTAAGGCTGATGTTGCTCATGTTGGAAGGAGGGTGAAGAACTTGTTTGTTCTTGCCACAAATTCTTATGTTGATCGGATGAGGGCCAACGATAGCGCTGCTATCTGGCATGAGAGGCTGGGGCATGTTGTCATGGACAAGCTGAAGGCGATGGCTAGAAGTTTGGTGAAAGGGTTGCCTAAGTTGTCCTCCTTTGGTGACGGGCATGTTTGCGCGGGATGTCAATACGGTAAGGCACATCGCCTTCTGTTTGATAAGTCACAAACAAGGAGCAAGTAACCATTGGAGTGCATTCATGGCGACTTGATGGGACCGACGGTTACTGCCAACCTTGGTGGAATCAGATACATGCTTGTCTTGGTTGATGACTACTCAAGGTATACTTGGGTGTACTTCTTAAAAGAGAAATCAGAAGCCTTCCGTTTGTTTGTGGAGTTCAAGGAGTTGGTAGAAGGGCGGCTTGGCTTGCGGATCAAGAAGCTTAGAACGGATAACGGGGGTGAGTTTGTCTCCTCTGAGTTTTCTAACTTCTACAGGAAGCACGGGATCCAACGAGAGCTTACTTGTGCTCACACTCCACAACAAAATGGGGTATCGGAGCGGAAGATCCGTCATTTGACGGAGACTTGCAAATGATGGCTTCATGTGAAAGATATCCCAAGGTCCTTTTAGGCGGAGGGGATGTCTTGTGCTGCTTATGTCATCAACCGGATGCCACTCAGCCCTATCAACATGAAGACTCCTTTTGAGTTGTTGCTAAAGGAGAAGCCCAGTGTGGGACACCTTAGTGTTAGAAAGTAGCGAAAAGAAGCGAAAAGTAGAGAACAAGCGGATAAGCTTTTGAATAATTGAAACTTTATTATCCAAAAAAGATAACTATTACAAAGGTATGCCCTCCCTTATATAGAATGGAGGAGAGATGAGAGAATACAAATAAGAGATGTGGGACTAAAAATTTACAAGCTAAGCGGACTGTATAAGTAAACCGCACTAGCCGCGCGGTTAGACAGAAGGACTAACCGCACGGCTACAACAAGAGAAGCAGAGAGGTCGCCTGTGAAGATCGCTAGACCGCCCGGTTTACAAGCCGCCGAGTCAAACCGCCAGACCGCACGGTCTTCAACCCGCCAAGACAGACCGCCCGGTCACCAACTTCAACACTCCCCCTCAAGCTGGAGCATATATATCAATCATGCCCAGCTTGTCGCAAACATGCAGAAACGAGGCGGAAACTGGCTTGGTGAAGATATCAGCCAGCTCTTTATCAGATGTGACAAACGGAGTGCAAATTTGTTCTTTTAAAATCTCTTCACGAATGAAATGGCAGTCAACCTCAATGTGCTTTGTTCTTTCATGGAATACCGGATTTTTGGAGATGTATATGGCGGCCTTGTTATCACAGAACATAGGTAGAGGATGGTTTTACACCTCTCCTAAATCTAGCATGAGAGCCCGCAACCATTTCAACTCACAAGTGGTTGACGCCATACTGCGATACTCAGCTTCTGCACTGGACCTGGGGACAACAGACTGCTTCTTGCTCTTCCAGCTCACCAGATTGCCCCCAACAAAGGTGCAAAAACCTGAGGTTGACTTGCGATCCCCTTTGTCATCAGCATAACTTGCATCTGAGTAGGCTTCAATCCTCAGATGACCATTCTTCTGAAAAAGTAATCCTTTCCCAGGTGCTGCTTTGACATACTCCAAGATACGCAAGGCGGACTGTAGATGACACTCCCTAGGCGCTTGCATGAATTGACTCACCTTGCCCACAACATAGGAAATGTCGGGTCTGGTCACTGTGAGATATATGAGCTTACCAACCAGACGCCTGTACCGCGAACTATCTGAAAGAGGAGGTGAATCATCTGTCCAGGTTTTGTCCTCCCCAGTAGCCATGGGGCATCGGGCAGGTTTTGCTCCAGTTAATCCTGCCTCTTTTAAAAGATCAAGGGCATACTTACGCTGAGAGAGAACTAAGGAGTCGGGCTTCCGAGAGAGTTCGATCCCTAGAAAGTACTTTGGAGAGCCCATATCTTTAGTGATCAGATGTTGGCGAAGATGTCGCTTTGTCAGGGCTACCCCTTCCTGGTCATCGCCAGTGAGAAGAATATCATCGACGTACACAGCAAGAACAACCAGCCCAGAAGGAGTTTTGCGAATAAAGAGAGAGTGATCAGCAGAGCTTCGCACAAAACCAACAGCCGCCACAATGCCGCTGAACTTGTCAAACCAAGCTCGAGGACTCTGCTTGAGGCCATAAATTGCCTTCTGCAGCCGGCATACTCGTGTCTCCCCCTGAGCAACATACCCAGGAGGTTGCTCCATGTAAACGGCCTCATGAAGATCACCATAAAGGAAGGCATTCTTGACGTCCAGCTGAGAAATCGGCCAATCCCGATTGACGGCCACAGAGAGAAGAACCCGGATAGTGCTGAGACGAGCCACAGGGGAGAAGGTGTCAAAGTAATCAACCCCATAGGTCTGAGTAAAGCCCTTAGCAACAAGGCGAGCCTTATACCGATCCACAGTGCCTTCGGGGCTAAATTTGACCACAAAGACCCAGCGACAGCCAACAACATCAGTACCGAAGGGAGGAGGAACGAGAGTCCAGGTACCCCGCTCAGTGAGGGTCGCCATTTCCTCATCCATGGCCATCTTCCAGTGAGGAATAGCAAGGGCCTCCTGATAGGAGCGGGGTATGGCAGTGGCAGAGATAGCCAGTGCAAATGCCCTGCGAGAAGGGGTAAGACGATCATAGGAAACAACAACAGCAAGGGGGTGTAGGGTACACGTCCGCACCCCTTTGCAAAGAGCTATAGGAAGATCCAGGTCAGCCGGGCCCGCGGCATCCAGAGCATCCGTGGTAGAGAAAGCTGGCCCGGGAGAAGAGAGCGACGGCAGCGGAGATGAGGGAGAGGGTGGTGGAGAAGGGAGAGAGAGAGGTGGAGGAAGAGGAGGGGGTGGAGACGGTGTAGTAGGAGGTGAGGGAACGAAGGGAACGGCAGGAGAATCAGAAGCGGGGAGAAGAGGAGAGGAGTCATCCGAGAAGTAGGAGGTATTCTCGAAGAAGGTGACGTCAGCAGAGACGAACTGCTTACGAAGGACGGGATCAAAGCAACAGTAGTCTTTCTGAGTGGTGGAGTACCCCAGAAAGACACATTTGGTGGAGCGAGGGGAGAGCTTATCACGGGTGGCAGAAGGGGTATGCACAAAGGCAGTGCATCCAAAGATTTGGAGAGGAAGAGGAAACGGCTCCTTGCCTGGATACAAAATGGAGAACGGGGTTTGGCCGTGGAGAACCGTGGAGGGAATGCGATTGATGAGGTAGCAGGCAAGGAGAACAGCATAGCCCCAATAGGGGCGAGGAACATGCATCTGGGTCATCAAGGTGCGAGCGACATCGAGGAGGTGACGGTTTTTGCGTTCGGCCACACCATTTTGTTGTGAAGTATAGACACAACTAGTTTGATGAAGAATCTCATTTTGCATGCAGAATGTAGAGAAGTCACGACTGAGATATTCTTGGGCATTATCAGAGCGAAAAACTTGGATAGAAACACCAAACTGAGTTTTGATCATGAGATAGAAGGATGTCCAGACAGAGAATAATGCGGAGCGATCTTTTAATAGATACACCCACGTACAGCGCGAGAAATCATCAATGAACATGACAAAATAGGAACTACCCCGACCAATGGTAAATGTAGGAGAAGGACCCCAGATATCGGAGTGGATAAGATCAAACGGACGGGTAGAGCTACGAACGTGCTTTGGATGGAAGGAGGAGCGGTGATGCTTGCCAAGCTGACAGGCCTCACAGTTGAGCAGAGGACTTTGAGGAGGAAGGTGGGGCAGAAGTTGACGAAGAAACGGGGAGGAGCATGACCAAGGCGGAGATGTCATTGGAGAAGATCTATGGAGGTGGAGGAGAAGGTGGAAAAAGCAGAAATGTTGTCCAGGAAGTATAAGCCGCCACTCTCAGTCCCAGTAGCAATCGTCTATTGGGAGTCCGGATCCTGAAAAGAGCAAGAAGTAGAAGTAAATGTGACGGAACACTGTAATTGCTTGCAAAGAGAGGTAACAGATAATAAGTTGCACGGGAACTGGGGCACATATAGAGTATCCGCCAAGTGAAGAGACGGAGTGACATGAACTATCCCTGTTCCATGGACTGGTGATGAAGGGCCGTCAGCGAGAATAACTGGGGGCAAGCGAGCATGTTTTTCTAGGAGAGAGAAACACGGGAGATGGCCGGTCATATGATTCGTAGCACCAGTGTCGATCAGCCATTTGCCCTGAGTAGCAACGTGTGCACGACCAAAAGACGTGACAACCGAGGCGAACGGCTTGGAGGAGGATATGAAAGCCATGAAGGGAGGAAGAAGAAACTGCAGCGGTCTCGGTGTCAGCACACCAACGGCAAGAAGGGCCACGACCAAGGTGCAGAGCACAAGCCGCGCGACTGAATTAGGAAGTCGCGGCGACTAACAAGCAGGAGCGGCTAAAGTAAGAAAGGCAGAGAGGCCGCTCAAACAAGGGAGAAACCGCGCGAACAGAGAGAAAGGCGCGGGGAGAGGAAAGGAGAGCAACCCGCGTGAAACCGTAGCGGGTTAAAGGGAAGAAGCCGCGCGAACACGAGCGGCTAGGAAGCAGAACAAGGCACAGCGGGGAAGAGGTCGCGCGGACTGAAAAGGCCGAGCGAACATAAGAGAGGAGAAGAGCAGGTGACCGCGACCAAGATGCAGGTGAGATAGGAACAACCCGCACGGTCAGGCAGATCACAGCAGCAAATCGCGAGTATAGAGACAAGCGAAAAAGGGGAAAGCAGAAGCGGACAGGGAGAAGAAGTCCGCAGTGGGTAGAGACAAGGCCGCAACGACTAGGAAGTCGGAGAGGCAAGAAAGAACAAGGAGCGCGGCGACAAGGAAACAGGTCGCTGCGACGAATAGCAGTAGGAGAAGAGAACCAAGAAGAAGCAAGCTGCGCGAACAGGGCAGCGGACAGAAACAAGCCGCGCGGATAGAAACAAGCCGCGCGGACAGAAGAGAAGGCAAGCCGCGAATCAAGTCGCAGAACGCGGAAAACAAGCCGCGAACAACAGAGAGCGCACAGAATCAGGAGGAAATGACCGTGTCCTCTGATACCATGTTAGAAAGTAGTGAAAAGAAGCGAAAAGTAGAGAACAAGCGGATAAGCTTTTGAATAATTGAAACTTTATTATCCAAAAAAGATAACTATTACAAAGGTATGCCCTCCCTTATATAGAATGGAGGAAAGATGAGAGAATACAAATAAGAGATGTGGGACTAAAAATTTACAAGCTAAGCGGACTGTACAAGTAAACCGCACAAGCCGCGCGGTTAGACAGAAGGACTAACCGCACGGCTACAACAAGAGAAGCAGAGAGGTCGCCTGTGAAGATCGCTAGACCGCCCGGTTTACAAGCCGCCGAGTCAAACCGCCAGACCGCGCGGTCTTCAACCCGCCAAGACAGACCACCCGGTCACCAACTTCAACACTTAGGGTGTTCGGTTCAACTTGCTACGTGCATGTCCCGGATGCTTCACGGACTAAGCTGGATGCAAAGGCAAGGAAGCTTGTCTTTGTTGGCTACGATGAGCGGAAGAAGGGATGGAAATGCATGGACCCTGTGACGAAGAAGTTCATGGTGTCAAGAGACGTTGTATTTGACGAGCTGACGTCATATGGAGGTGGCTCGGTTGAGCTAACCGGAAGTAGCAAGGTTGATGAAGCACCGGTGGTGGCTGCTAAAGGCTTGGAAGAGGAGCTTGCTATTTCACCAGCAGCTCCTGTTGCTTCTAACTCCGAGGCTGAGCCTTCTGGCTCAGGAAGCAGGGGGAGCACTGCTCAATGCTTTCCCCAAGTAGGAGTTGAGCCCGAAGAAGCAACAGAAACAGTGAGCAAGGAGTCGACCCTTCGGAGATCTAAGAGGGTTGTTAAGCCACCGACTCGGTACTGTGATGGGAATGCAGTGAACTTTGTCTCCTGCTTCTTTGCAGGTCCTCTGGATGAGCGAGAGCCTGCAACCTTCAATGAGGCCACTGGAGTGAAGGAGTGGGAAGGTTCCATGAAAGAAGAGATTGATGCTCTGAAGAAGAATGAAACCTGGGACCTTGTGCCCAAGGTTGATGGCATTACTCCAGTTACTTGCAAGTGGGTGTATAAGTTGAAGAAGAAGGCTGATGGGAGCATTGATAGGTTCAAAGCTTGCCTGGTTGCTAGAGGATTCTCACAACAGTATGGAGAAGACTATGAGGAGACATTCAGTCCAGTTGCGAAAATTACTTCAGTTAGAGTGGTGATCGCCTTGGTTGCTAGCAAGGGATGGAGGTTGTGGAAACTCCATGTGAAGAATGCCTTTCTTTATAGAGAGATTGACAAGGACATCTTCATGGATCAGCCGCTTGGTTTTGTCTCTGAAAAGCATCCGGACTATGTCTGCAAACTCAGGAAGGCTCTCTACGGGTTGAAGCAAGCTCCTAGAGCGTGGTATGGGAAGATTGTAGAGTACTTGCAATTCTGTGGATACCTTGCTTCCAACTCGGATTCAAGCTTGTTCGTCAAGAAGAAGGGGGAGCTACAAGTCTTGGTCCTGCTGTATGTGGATGACATGATCATCACAGGGAATTCGGAGGGGGAAGTAGCAAGGCTCAGGGCTGAGCTTGCTATATGCTTCGAGATGAAAGACTTGGGAGAGCTTCAGCACCTTCTCGGTCTTGAGGTCGAGAGGAAGGAGTGCGGGATTCTCATTTGCCAGAAAGGGTATGCAGATCGCATTGTGAAGCGGTTCGGCATGGGCGAAGGGAAGAAGTGCTCTACTCCACTGGAACCTGGGCTGAAGCTTCGACGAGATGAGGGAAGGGTTCTTCATGATCCCTTGGTGTTCAGGGCTCTTGTTGGGAGAATGATTTACCTGACGATTACAAGGCCGGACATTGCTTATGCTGTTGGTCGAGTAAGTCGGTTTATGGATGAACCAAGGAAATCTCATCTAGTGGAAGCGAAGGGTATTCTGAAGTATGTCAAGGTGATTTCTGACATGGGACTCCTCTATGGAAGGGACTCAGAGTTTGCTTTGCTTGGGTACACGAATGCTGACTATGGCGGTGATTCAGATGATCGGAGGTCTACTTCAGGTTATGTGTTCACTTGCGGTTTAGCTAGCATCTCGTGGTGTAGCAAGAAGCAGGACTCGGTATCCGTCTCAACTAGGAGGCAGAGTATAAGGCTTCGGCCTTGGCTGTTCGGGAAGCCATCTGGTTGAGGAGGATTATAGAGGATGTTCATGAAGAAGTGCAAGGGCCAACTTTACTCTGGGGTGACAATGAGAGTGCTCTCAAACTTGTTAACAATCCAGTGTGTCACGCCAGGACCAAGCATATAGAGATTGATCACCATTTCATCAGGGAGAAGGTGTTGGAAGGATCTCTGCTGGTCGGGCATGTTCGGAGTGAAGATAATCTTGCTGACATCTTCACAAAGCCACTGTCGAAGGGGCCTTTTGAGCGCTTGCGCAGCTTGCGGGGCTTGGTCACCACTTCCCACTTCAAGAGGGAGTGTTGAAATTTGTGAAGTGGAAGTAGTTGACGGGATAGGCCGGGCGGCCTGGGCGGACAGCGTTGGCGGACTCGGCGGACTGGGCGGACTGTTGTGTGCGGCCTGGTGGAAAGTCTAGTGGAAGCGGGCTATTCTTTTGAGCAGGTTGTACGGGTGAAGTCCGCGAACTATGCGGCCTGTTATCTGCGGATAGGACGCTGGCTGTTTGGTTTAGCAAAGGAGCGACCTGAGCGGATAGTTGCTTGCGGACTGGTGCATTGCTCAGTGGTCGTGGTGCAAGCTTGTGCGGATTGGCATTGTTTTGGCTCATGTCCACGGGATGCCTGCGGACTAGTGTGTCCGCGGTATGGGCTGTTGCAGACTGGGCTTATAGCTTGGCTGAGGCCTTGTCAAGCTATGGTGTTACAACAAGTGCTTGCTGTGGAGGTTGTTGGCAGACTGGTGTGTGGAGTCCGCGAGATGGCTGCTGCGTTGGGCAGGTGTGCGAGTTGCTTGCGGACTGCTGGCGGTCTGTGTGCTAGGGTGTTTGGCGGACGTGAGTTTATGTCCACCATGCTTGCATTGGCCTTTGATGGTTTTGGACTTGGTCACACTCTGTGCCAAGACCATGGTGTCTGCAGTATCCGCCAAGTCCGCTATTGACCGGGCGGACTGTTGCTATCTGCCTTTGGTCGTGGACTTGTGGCGGATTGAGGCTTGAGTCTTGCGGACTGCCTCGGGTTTCTGCGGACAACCATTGAAGGGGGTTGCTGTCCTGCAGTGGTTGTAGGCTTTACGGGCTGATGCCTTGTCCGCATAGCTTAGGCGAACTGATGAGGGTTCGCCAATGTTGCCTTGCTCCTGGCGGTTTTCCTTGGTATCCAACTATGTCCTTGCGGACTCGGAGGACGGTGTTTTGCTATCGCGCGGGCTAGGGCGGTGTCGCTATCTCTAGGGCGGTGACCACACTCCTCACCTCGTCTATAAATAGGACCCCCTGGCACATCTATAGTAACTGAGTGAACAGTAAGTTGGGTTCGGCGAGGTGCTGTGATCTCAATTTTTCTGTCCGCGCGGATTGATTCAGAGTTAACTGTGTGCTGTGTGCAGGTCGCGCGGGTAGCTTCAAGGAGCCAGGAGTTTGGCTGTGACTTCGGTTAAGTACTTGGAAGTTGTGTGGTCTCTGCGGATTCAGCAGGAGGTCGCTCTGCAGCTTGTCAGCTCTGTTTCAACTTTGTCAGCTTCAATAACCTGTCCGCCGGTCTCAGGCGGGTAGGCGGTCTGTTCCTCAGTTCATCAGCAGGAGGCGAATAACGGTGTGTCCGCGCGGCCTCTCAGCTTCGGCGGACTCCGTGGCTATTCGGCGGATTGCAGTTTAAGTTCGGTCGATCTCAGCGGACTCGGCGACCTCGGCGACCTCGGCGGTCTCGGCGGTCTCGGCGGACTTCGGTGCTGTCCGCCCGGCTTGGTGTTTGGTGCTTTCTGTTTACAGCTGTTTATACTATCGAAATCATGTCTCGCTATGTATACCTCGCTTTGTAAAGAATTTAAATGAATATAAGATCTGCTTGTTCTTCCATGTGCTTGGTGTGTTGAGCCTGTTCCCTGGATTTCCGCCGGTTCAAGGTGTGAACTGGGTAGTTCCAAAGATATTAATTTGGCATTTGGGCTATCTTGCTGACCACCTTGAGAAAATTTAACAATCGCTGCAGAAGAACCACACATATAATTTGGTGAGATCGTCTAAGGGAAAGAAGGCCTTGAAGAATCCGTGGATTTTCAGGGTAAAACAGGAAGACTCCTCCACACCTACCAAATACAAGGCCAGGTTGGTGGTGAAGGGTTTTGGACAGTGACAGGGCGTTGAATTCGATGAGATCTTCTCACCCGTAGTGAAGATGTCATCCATTCGTGTTGTACTTGGCCTCGCTGCGAGGCTCGACTTGGAGATAAAACAGATGGATGTCAAGACCGCTTTTCTGCATGACGATCTTAAGGAGGAGCTATACATGGAGCTGCCTAAGGGTTTCAGTGTCAGAGGGAAGGAAGGTCTGGTGTGCCGTTTGCAGAAAAGTCTATATGGCCTGAAGCAGGACCCGCGGCAATGGTATAAGAAGTTCGATTCATTCATGGGGGAGATCGACTTTATGAGGACCGCCCTTGACCACTGTGTATTTTTCAAGCAGTATGCTCCATAAGACTTCATCATTCTACTGTTGTACGTGGACGACATGTTGATTGTCGGGAGGAATACTACTCGCATTTCTGAGTTGAAGCGGCAGTTGAGTTCTACCTTTGAGATGAAGGATCTGGGTGCTGCGAAGACTATTTTGGGGATGCACATTCGCAGGGACAGGGGAGCCAGATTACTTTGGTTATCACAGGAGCGATACATCCGCTAAGTTTTGCAGAGATTTGATATGAACCGGGCGAAGAAGGTGAGCACGCCTCTTGAGGCTCACTTCAGGCTTACCACTGATTAGTGCCCCAGCACACCCGAGGAGATCGAGGCAATGTAGAAGATTATGTATGCATCTGCAGTTGGGAGACTCATGCATGCGATGGTGTGTACACGTCCAGACATTGCGCATACCATTGGGACAGTCAGTAGATTTCTCTCCAATCCTGGGAGAGAGCATTGGAGCGCAGTAAAGTGGATACTGAGATACCTGTAAGGGACTTCAGACTTGACGTTGAGATTTGGAGATAGTGAGCCAGAGCTGTTGGGCTACACTTATGCGGACATGGCTGGAGATGTGGATTCCAGGAGGTCGAAGTCATGGTACATGATTCAGTTTGTAGGGGGAGCTGTCTCGTGGGCGTCGAGACTGCAGAAGTGTATTGCACTGTCCACCACGGAGACTGAGTTCATTGCGCTTACTGAGGCTGGGAAGGAATTGCTTTGGATGAAGAGGTTAATCAAAGAACTTGGATTCACTCAGGACCAATACACACTCTTGTGTGACAGTCAGAGCGCTATTCACCTGGGGAATAACCCTACGTTCCACTCGAGGTTGAAGCACAGCGACACTCGGTATCATTGGATATGAGATGTCCTGGATCAGAAGGAGCTTCATCTTCAGAAGGTGCACACTGATGATAATGGGGCAGACATGCTGACCAAGATCGTAGCAAGGGGAAAGTTCGAGCATTGCGTTAGAATTGTCGGGATGGCGGTTTCTTCCGCCTCAATGTGAAGGGGGAGATTTGTTGGGTACAATTCCCATCCTTTGTGGAAAAACCTGTTGAGTTCGAGTCTCATTAACTCAAATTTAGTGTTGCTGATCAAATGTGGAGACATATTGATCGAGGACCTGGCGGGAGGAAAATTAAAGACTCTGGGGAAGATTATCAAAATGACGGATTTTCTTCACTTAGTCGAAAAGAGGGAGATTTGTTAAGATAATTTTTCTCCTAAGTGTGAAAGAGGCTAGTCAACTTTGACCATGATTTTCAAGCATGTGTTTCATGACATGTATGAAAAGGATTAGCCATCTTTGACCTGGAATTCAACATGTGCTCTTAAAGGAAGCTTCTAGCAAATTGTCCAAAGGAAGCTTCATGTCAAATGACATGTGTTTTTGACCGAGGGAAGCTTCATGGAAGCTTCATCCACTTGTCATCTACCACACCTACCTCCTTGATTTTGGACCTATAAATAGGGATGAAGGAGGAGGGGTAAGACATCTACTTCTCTCCAAACTAAAGCATTGAAAGATCTAGAGAGACCTTTGCGGCAATCGTCTTAGTTTGGGAGAGCTTTCGGAGGTCGTTGTACGACATTGACAAGGAGTACTTCGTCTACACGGATTGGATCTGTAGCAGATATTGGCAAGGATTCGAAGAGGCATCTTGGAGAGGATTTGTAAGACCCCCCCCCCTCTCGGATCCCAAAACACGGTATGAAGGGGGAGTCTTATGCCCGGAACAGCCGCCTTGCGGTAGCATTAGCACACGGGCTTACCTGTACCACAAGACGCCTATTCCGCTAGCTGCAACAATATCAATAGAACATGCCAACCCAACCAAATATAATAAGCAAGAGAAGTCAAATCCACACTAAGTAATAATGTTTGAATACATCAATAAGGAGAAGCTAAAACATGCTTCTACAATATATCAGAGTACAACTAAACATTGATCAAACGGGCTACATCAGAGTTTCAAATACTAACATTAATAACTGACGGTATCGACGACACCGTCACTTCAGGCCCTATCATCCTGGCCTGACAGTCCTGCTGCGTAGTCCGCGGTTGCTTTACCTGCGGCGTGACCTTCTAAAAAGGAAGACGTAGCAACCGTTAGTCGAAACGACTAAGTGGTTTCACATCCGCTCCCCCGGTGACTCCTCGGCACCGGGCGGAGAGAAGGAACAAGGGTAATATATATATATATATGCAAGTAAAGAAGTATAAGCAGGTGGTAGTAATGTAAGAGTAGCAATAACATGATCTAGCAAATATTTAAGAGCTACAGCAATCTAACAAGTATAAGTAACAGCAGGAAAGTAACTTAACTTATAAGAATGCTCATACAAACTTATAAGTAAAGGATTGGGTTAAATAAAGTAACTCATCGTATATGAGTTCCCATACAAACTTATACGATGAGGATCTTGGTGTGCAATATTATGAAATGATATGTATGCTACGCAATGACTCACCCATGATCACACACATGCAATTGCTATGTCGACACAGACTATAGTTCCCACTTTTCGAGCAGGTAGTTAACCTCTCAGGCATCAGCCGTTGTGGACAGGCGGTGATAGTAGAACGGGCACTTCTACTACTAGGCGGGTATCCACACCACTTCACCTAGGCCTCCGTACGCCTCAACGCTAAGGACACAACAGCGGAGCCCATGCGTACTATGGCCCAGCGGGGTCTTGGGTAGATGTGCACCAAGAACACAGCCCGAACTGGCCTTGTGTGACCCGAAAGGGGCCTCGGAAGTAAGCACGAGGACACAGCCCAACCGTTCACTTGGCACGGAAGGGGCCCCGGGACGTGAACACTGAGGACACAGCCCAACCGCCCAAAGTCTAACTGTCGACTCCATCGATGTGACGATTGTCGAGCCCGTAGACCTGCCACACTATCCTTAACCTAGGATTACGACACCGCGTGTCGACTCACACCGCATGCAAATGCCACATCATAACATGGAAGGGGCCTCGAAAGTAAGCACGAGGACACAGCCCAAGCATCCATCCATGTCTTATCACAACACAACCAAACAAGTGACGGTCAACACTGCACTTACATCCCTTCACAATACTACCCGTAGGGAGACGACGCTCTAAGTATTGGACTACTAAACTCAATTCATTAATCAAACATACTCATGGCCATGTTGTATTCTTCTATATGACTTTCCAAATGATGATAACATAATATAACATGATGCGCATATAAAGATCTATCACCTTTTCCAAATGGTAACGACATATTATGAACATGATGCGCATAAGTAACAATCTATCAATTCCTATCGAGTCAATTTATTTAAATAAACTTGCTACACAATGTGATTATATGAAATCTGATTAATAAGCTTCGTCAGTCATGCATCAAATGATTAATTATAAGAGTTCATCCAAACCAAGTATCTTGCAATATTAATTCCACGAAATCCAAATCCATCTTATAAAAAGCCCAGAATTTAGGTGCGGATTGAATCTGGACAGTAAATTCGACCGCAGATTCCCGAAGCTACAGGAATTCGGTGAAGACGTGTAACCCCACAATGGAACGGTCTTTCCGTGGTCCACAACTGTCGTATTCAGACCTCAACCCAGATTTGACGTTATCCTATTTGTAATCGGACTTGAAGTCCGCTGCGTACAGAACACAATTTCTGCATGCAGGATTTATTGAACACCATTTTCGTTTACACTTTCCTATGGCCACAGACTTCGCTTGAAGTCGTGCAACCATTCGTTGTAAAGGTATTTTCAAGGGCTTCAACTTTTGTGTTTACCCAAAAGCCCAGATCTGGCCATAGTACACCTAAAAATGGCCACGAAGTTCACTACGCGCAGAATACAGATTCTGCACACATCTTAAGGCGGAATGAACGTCATCGGTTCATCTTCCTCCTCAAGGCGATCTTCCCAAATCATTCCAGAATTTTCTCCACCCTTATTCAACCTAATGAGGCCCTTGCTCTTCACGAAACCATCCCCCATATCCACATAGAAGATCGGAGAGGTTGAAGACGCCACTAACCAAGAGCACTAGCCCCGGATTGGCCTCACCCTAGAGAAAGCATCTTCTCACATGTCAAGACTCTTTTGAGTCGACATCTCGCCTAGATATCTACAGATCTAGCACCAAGGGAGAGGGTAGGAAACTCACATCGATTCCAGCGGTTCATCCATTTCCGGCCATGGATCTCGTAATTCTCCTTGGCGGCATCTTCTCCTTCACGGCGATGGCGGATTTTCCATTCCTAGAACTTGCTCCTGCAGTTCTTCTTCTACAGAAGTTCTCTCAGACAACAGGGATTAAGTGAGCGTGGAAATGGCTAGGGTTTTTCTCTCCCCCTTATATATGAAAAGTGACACGGGTAGGGACACGGCCGTGTCCTTACCCGTGTCCTGCCTGGCGAAGCGGCAACGACAGTTTCCGTGTCGGTTCAATACTTGACAAGGGTAGGGACACGCCCGTGTCCCGACCCGTGTCCACATGACACAACCGTGTTCCCTGGTCGTGTCCTTCTCGGGATACATTTCGACGATCTCAACAGTTCGTCGATCTCGACCAAAATCGTCGACTAGAACACACGGGTAGGGACACGCCCGTGTCTCTAACCGTGTCATGTTAATTCATCGAATTCGACGCGCAGTTCGTCGATCTCGACACCTTTCGTCGAGTGTAACTCGACATATACGGGTAGGGACACGCCCGTATCGCTACCCGTGTCACATGATGTCGACACAGCTCGTCAGTCTCGACACACCCTGTCGAGTGTAACTTGACACACACGGGTAGGGATACGCCTGTGTCTCTACCCATGTCACATCGCCGATTTCGACATGCCTCGTCGAGTTCAACTCGACGCACACGCACACGGGTAGGGACACGCCTGTCTCTCTACCCGTGTCTCATGCTTGTCTAATTTCTCCTCCTTTTCACATTTGCTGCCCTGTTGTCAGCACTCCCCATGAACCCTAGTCAGCTCTCCTGACTCAAAACACGCACGAGGGGCCTAGTGCGATTCGGGACGTCACAAATCCTATATACAAAATAAAAGATTTCGTCCCCGAAATCAGGCTTAGGCTATGGGGAGAAAATCATAACCGAAAATACAATATGCTCTTAAATAAAAATTACCTTGAGCAAACAACTCCGGGTAGCGTTGTTGCATAAAATCCATTGGCTCCAATGTGTACTCCTCCTTCCCATGATTAGACCATAGCACCTTCACCAAGGGAACACTTTTGCAGCGCAATATTCTCGTCTCGCTATCTATGATCCGCACTGGCTCTATTCGCACAGACCTATCTGACGCCACTGCACCATCAGTAGTGGGAATATATTGGTCGGGCTGCAACAGTGCTTTTCGAAGCGACGACACATGGAACACGTCGTGGAGATTCTCTAGTTCTGGTGGTAACTCCAACTGATAGGCCAACGGGCCAATCCTTTATAGTATAGTATAAGGCCCAACATACCTTGAGCTGAGCTTTTTCACCCCACGCACCCGCGACACTCCATGCATCGGCCGAATCTTGAGGAACACTTTATCCCCCACTTGGAACTCCACTATTCGGTGCTTTGCATTATAGTACTTTATCTGACGACTTTGAGCCTCCAACATGCGATCCCGTATCAATCTGACCGCCGCATCAGTATCGTCTATATATTCATTTCCCAATGCCTTCGGATCTTCATCCTGCACCCAAGACAAGGGAGTCCTGCACCTTCTTCCGTAAATGGCTTTATGGGGCACCATGCCGATGCTCGCCTGATGGCTATTATTATAGGAGAATTCCAGTAGTGGCAAGAGACTTTCCCTTGGCTCTCCTCTGTCCAGCACACATAACCTCAACAAATCTTCCAGTGTCCTGATGGTCCGCTCAGACTGCCTGTCCGTCTGAGGGTGAAATGCGGTGCTGAAGGTAAGGCGTGAGCCCAGATATGCCTGTAGCGCCTTCCAATCCTTGGAAGTAAACCGACCATCCCGATCCGAAATAATTGTCTTTGGCACGCCATGAAACCACACGAACTGCTCCACAAATAAGCGTACCAAAACATCCACGTGTGCTTCCTTCTTCATTGGAATGAACTGGGCCACCTTTGTCAGTCGATCAACAATAACCCACACTGAATCATTCCCGGAGCGGGAGCGAGGTAGCCCATGGACAAAGTCCATGGAGATATCCTCGAACTTCCATTCGGGGATGGGCAACGACTGCAACAAACCACCGGGACTCCTGCATTCAGCCTTCACTCTTTGACAAGCTTCGCAATGTGTAACATAGTAACGAACATCATTCTTCATTCCTGGCCAGCACATGGTCTTCCGTAAGCCGGCGTACATCTTGGCAATACCCGGGTGTATAGAATATTGAGAGGAATGTGCCTCTCTCAAGATATCCTCCAGGATTTTGCCACCCTTGGGAATATAGAGCCGGCCACGAAAATAAATGAGGCCGTCTTTTAATGTGTACTCATCGGTGGTCCCATCTTCAATTGCCTTGATTGCTAGGGCCAAGGCCGCATACATTGTAAGACCCCCCCCCCCCTTTTTTTCCTTATCGACACTGGGGTCTTAGGCCCAGAACCGTCATTTTGCGGTGACTCCTTCACGCCCTGAAGGGTCATCACCACAAAGCGCCGATTCTGCCGGTCATTTCGATCACAGAAAAGTAGCATAAAGAAGTAAATGGAAAATATCAGTCCACAGAAAATCACATATCATAGTAAATAAGTATCCACGAAGGGAGTGTCCACAGAATAAAACATCAGAGTATCAAATACGGGCTTATGCCCGGTACATCATATCCTCACTACAAAATCACTCATGCGGAAGCAAAAGCAGAAAAACTACCCAAGGTCGAGACTCACGGTCCTGGCTGTATGAACTTCGGAGCTAGACTTCCCCACCTCCAAGCGCACCGGTCTCTGGGGCTGCTCCTCCATGCTGGTCTCCACGATCCCCTAAATGATGCGGTTCGAAAACCGTTAGTCTAAAAGACTAAGTCCTATCATCCCCCGCACCTTCCCCCACGGCTCCTAGGCACCGAGCAGAGAGGAAGAAAGGGAAGGACTTGAAGGTGGAGAATATCAAAAAAACAGATAGCAGCGGACCTATACTAGCAATTCTATAACAGGTATAGACAATAAACTGAAATAGGAAAAATAACCTTCACTTATGTGAGATCACATAAGCCAAGCGGTCTTTTGCAAGGCTACCATCGTATAAAAAGTCACATACCAATTTATACGTTGGGGTGTCGGTTATCAAACATCAGTATATGTATTTATATATCATAAATTGACCTTAATTTATAAACTTGTCCACACAAGCTTATAGACCAAGGGGTCGTTTTGCAGGTCCTAATGTATAAGCGTCCCATTCCACTTATACATTAGGTGTCAGGGGTTAAATGAATCGATTGTGCTATGACATGCAAGTGGGTATGATGGATCATGCAAGTGCAACACACACACCCGACTCTGTGCACACAGACCTTTAGTTCCCCCTTTCTGAAGCCGTAACCTCCCAGGATACCTCCGTAGTGGCAGACGGAAGCGGTGGGTTGGGCCTCGCCCACCTCTAAACAAGTAAAGCACTACCGGTCAGACCTATCGTACGCCTCAACGCTTGGTGCACGAAGCAGACTCCTGCGTACTCTTGCCGGCTGGCGCACCAGACTTCTGTTGGCGAAGTGCTAACCACACTTGCCGAGTCAACGTATTGGCGTCGGTGCATCGATCCTCCAATACCGAAGACCCACTACCTTAATTTCCTTTCATTTTATGCACATGCAAATTTAGCGTAATCAAAAATCGAGCCGAAGCTCCCCGGACCAAAATGTCCGTCTCCAACAATCGAGTCGAAGCTCCTCCGGACCCAAAGTCCGTCTTTTAACCATCCGAGCCAAAGCTCCCAGCTATCTTCCGGTGCTATCAGTGTTTGTGAAAGGTGCAACCCTAATTACTAAGTTACTCTTTTCAGCTTGTTAAAACAGTTTACGTTAACCCA
This sequence comes from Platanthera guangdongensis, assembly GCA_039583875.1. Classification (NCBI taxonomy): domain Eukaryota; kingdom Viridiplantae; phylum Streptophyta; class Magnoliopsida; order Asparagales; family Orchidaceae; genus Platanthera; species Platanthera guangdongensis. The sequence continues at coordinate 243,408,240 of CM077153.1, forward strand.
GGACTGCCCCCGGTATTCCCTGTGAAGGGCTCTCAAGGGGCACTAGGAACTATGTTGGGATTACGCCCAGCGTTCCCTTTCGCAAGGTACTTATTTTTGTTGTTGGTTGATTCCCTTACCCATTACTTTCTCATGTTCCGATAGGCTAATTATAGGGTGATTTGACTCCAACTCTCCTCGGGGAGGACGATCTTTCGTCGGACCCGAGCGCCTCTAAACCCTAGACAAAACAACACCCTACTCACTTATCTTCCAAAGATGCACCTAATTCTACTTATCCTTTCCAGCAACCCAACAACACCCAACACATGTGCTCTAGTTCATATCCCAAATGATTTCCTGCAGTTTTGCTAAATGCAGACCACTTAAGCTATATGACCCGTAAAAAGGGAAGTATGTCATATGATCATCCAATGCTCATATAATATTTATTAGAGGTCTATATTGGCATATTTAGCCTGAATCCATAATTTCCTAATTTTCACAGTTTAATCGCTAATTTATTTATTTATTTTAAACTCCAAAAGTTCCAATGTTGAACATGACGTACAAGAGTTATGCAAGATAAAGCTACACTAAAATTATGATAAATGCAAAATGGGTAATCATCTAAAAATCCAGAATCTCCAAATTTTCCAGCAAGATTTAGGCCCTTAAATTTTATTTCCAATTTATTCCAAAATAAATCATTAAAAGGGGATGTACAATAAAAACACTTCCAAAAATTCAGAGAAAATTCCAGGATGATTGTAAGGGCACATAAAACCTCTAAATAAACTTTCATAATTTGTTTGAAAGAATTATTCCCTAAATTAATTAATTATCCTATTCTCAAAAATAGGGCCTTGTAAAGAAAGTTCTGAAAACAGACCTCTAAAATTCATAAATAAATTTCTACAAGTACTTTTTGGCCTAAGAACATCAAAACCCTAGTCTCATGATTTGTCAACAGATATATCATCAATAATGATTTTTCTTTACCAAAACCCCTTTCTGAAATTAATGAAGGAAAAACCAAATAAAATTAATTAAGAATTGTGATAAAATTCACAAATGAAGTACCAAGACTAAAATTCATAAAATTCTACAAAAATTACCAGAGGTTCTAGGTGGCCTAAAACCTATTCTACCCAAGTTTCATAACATTTGAGGAAGGTTTAGTGGCTGAATCTTCAAATTTGTGCTCCTACCCTAAAACTAGGGTTAGGTTTTTGAGGTGTCTACCTTGCTCCAATTCTTTTAAAGTTCCTACCAGAGATCTTAGGTTACATTAACCTCAATTATACTGGGTCTCCAGGGCCATGCAAGGGCATTTGCCCCCATGTCCTTCACAACCCTCAAAAGTCCTTCCTTAGGGTTTGGGGTTGAACCCTAGGGCAAATCAAGCCTAAATCATCCCATTTCCCTCAAGAGGGTGACATTTTCCATGCCAAGTCAGTGTCCAGAACCTCTGCCTCTGTTGAAGGGAGGGGACCACCCTAAGTCCATAGTACACTTGTGGTCAAAAATACCCTCTTAAGGCCAAACTAGGGTTTGGTGATTCCCTAACCAAAACATATCCAAATGTACTCAAACACTGTACAAAACTAGGTCTTGATGTCAGGGACCATTCCACAAAATTTGGGAGGGTTTGGAGGCCATTTGACCACTTAATTAAATTACCCTTGCTTTATTAAATAAAAGCAAAAACTTTAAGAAACGTGTGTGCAAAAATTCTGAGTTTTTGGCAGGCCCTAGGTATAGCTAGGTTAGGCTCCCTGCCAAAATTTCAATTGATTTGGACCAGGGATGAGGTGTGGGCACTCAGTTTAATGACTGCCTATCCCTAAGGGTATGTCCCACCAAAATGGGTGCCCTGGTCAGACCATGCACCCAAATTGGTTCAAACCAATTTTAAAATAAATTAGACAGAAAAAACTACAACTTTCATGTTGGAGGTTTTCCCACCAGGTGAGCCTAGGTATTTTTAAAAATTAAAACCAAATAATACTAAAACTGTGACATAAATCAAAATATCAAAATTTAATATCTTATAGTTTAGAATCAGGAGAAGCACGAATCTTGACGCAGATTCGACGGAATCCCGTCATCTTCTACATTGAGCCAACGGCCAGGATTCATCCTGCCTGGAGCCGTTTCCAAGCCCTGACGCCGGCGATCCAGCCCCTTCCCCGGCCGGCCACCGCCACCACCACCTCTGTTGTGGTGGTGGCTATCGCCAGGCGGCGGCTCTACCGCCGGAGAGGCGTTTTCCGGCGGTTATAGCAGGATCATTTTTAGCCAAAAATTATGAAAATCCTGGTTTTGATCGGGCTCAATTGAGCCCGAAACTTAAACCTAAGGAGTCCTATGATCTACCCGTGAGATAAGGAGAGGGGGAGGACCTTCCTGGCGGCCTGAATGCGGGAGGAGCGGTGGGATTCCATTGTTGACGGCAGCGGCGCTCGGCTTCTGCAACAGCACAGTGGGACAACGCGTCTCCTCCAGGTAAAGGCTCGAAAATGTTCCCCTCTGCCCACTGATGGTGTTTAAATGACAATTGGGGAGGGGGCGGCTGGTTCTTCAATGCCCATCAACAACATTTATGGTGTGGCTCGGGTTGAGTGGAGGGGGGCTGAATCCACCCCTTGGTGGCCGGGAAATGGCTGGAATCAACTCCTCTTCCCTAGAGGAGTTGATTGAAGTCATTAAAGGTGGCTGATAGCCTCCCTTGGCCGGCTCCACTCTCTCCCTTCCTCTCCCCCATCTTCTCTCTCCACCATTAACATGGAGGGAAGCTCCCTTCTCTCTCCTAGTCACCCCTGGTTGACTGGTCAACTCCATAGGCTAAGTGCAGCCCACTTAGTCATGATGATCATGAAAGTGAGGTTAGCCTAAGGAAGAAGTGGCTTGGGCTTGGGTTAACCCCTTTGGGCTAGGTTTGACTTGGCTTAAATTAGGGTTGACCTGGGTCAATTGGATCATCTGGGTTGACCCCATTGGGTGTTTGGTGACCCATTGGCTTCCCCTAAGGTCTAGGTAGGGTTATATAGGGTTACCTTGCACTTTGGAGGTCACATACCCTTAGTAAGGGTACTTTGACCAGATTAGGGGCTTGAGTTGACTTGGGTCAACCTGACCTTTAGGGCTGACCCCAATGTGTCCTTAGTGACCCATTGACCTCAATTTAGGGTTAGGATGGCATAGGTGGGGTCCTCTAGGCTGGGAGTAGGTCAATTGACCCTAAGTAGGCTAGTTTGACCCATTTAGGGCAAGGGTTGACCTTGGTCAACTTAGCCTCTTTGGTTGACCCCAATGGGTCCTTATGGATTTAAAGGGCCTCCCAAGGTATTAGGGGGTGTTGTGGTAGGGTCTTAGGGTTAAGGTGTAGCCCATGGTCATCCTAAACCATTGTACAGAGTTCTACTATTTGCAGACCATGATGAGTTTCCACATTTTGTCTCCTATCTCTTGGCCCATTCCTGGTTTCCTAGGGTTTGTCATGACCTAGTCATGGACAAAACCACTCCCAGGGGTCTAGTTGGAAATGGGATGTTACAAATCCCAATAAACAAAACAAAGATTTCGTCCTCGAAATCAAGGTTAAGCCTAAGAGAATTTCTACCGAAGGGAGAAACTTATAACATCCCATCATGATGTCATGTTTGCTGAACTAGGTTTAAAGGGAAACCTAAACCTATGACCAATTCACCCAATTGATGAAGCCAAGATCCCAATAAACAAAAGATAAGCCCCAAATAAACAAAAGATAAGCCTCTACCTGCCTAGAGCAGCCCTTACTATTTTAAAGCAGGAAAATAAATTAAACATCGTGAGGGGTTTGTGTGGTATACCTGACTGAACAGCTCTGGGTATCTTTGTCGCATCAGGTCCTGCGGCTCCTAGGTATGTTCCTCCTGGCCGTGGTTCCTCCACAGGACCTTGACTAATGGGACCTTCTTGCGACGCAAGACCTGTACTCCTCGGTCATCGATCCTAACCGGCTCCAAACGAACTGACCGGTCTGAAGCCACCGACCCTTCGGTGGTCAAGATCTGCTGCTCCGGGCGTAGCAGAGCCCTCCTCAGCGAAGAAATATGGAAGACGTCGTGTAGGGCTTCCATCTCTGGTGGTAACTCCAGCCTGTAGGCTAGGGGCCCGATCCACTCCAGGATCCTGTAAGGGCCCATGTACCTAGGGCTGAGCTTCTTCCTCCGACCTCGCACCCGCGAGACTCCATGCATGGGCCGGATCTTTAAAAACACTCGGTCCCCCACCTGGAACTCCACATGCCGATGCCGGGCGTCATAGTACTTAGCTTGTATGCTCTGCGCCTCTAGCATCCTGTCTCTGATCAGCCTCACCTGGGCCTCAGTGTCTTCAACAAACTCTGATCCCAACACCTTCGGATATTCGTCCTGAACCCAAGAAAGCGGGGTCCAGCATTTCCTTCCATACAAGGCTTCGTAAGGCGCCATCCTGATGCTGGACTGGTAGCTGTTGTTATAGGAGAAGTCGACCAAGGGTAAGAGCTTCTCCCAAGGTTACCCACGGTCCAAAATGCATAGCCTCAAAAGATCTTCCAGCGTCCGGTTGGTGCGTTCTGTCTGCCCGTCCGTCTGGGGATGGAATGCGGTGCTGAAGGTCAATCGCGTGCCTAAGTAAGCTTGCACAGATCTCCACTCCCTGGAAGTGAACCGGCCATCCCAATCCGACACGATCGTCTTGGGCACCCCGTGATATCGAATGAACTGCTCCACAAATCTCCGTAGTAATACTCCCACAGCGTCATCCTTCCTGATCGGAATGAACCTGGCTACTTTTGTCAACCGATCGACGATGACCCAAATCGATTCATTTCCCGTTCGTGATCGGGGAAGTCCGTGAATAAAGTCCATCGCGATGTCTTCGAACTTCCACTCTGGTACCGGGAGTGGTTGCAACAAACCCGCGGGGTTTTTGCACTCTGCCTTCACTAGCTGGCAAGCTTCGCAGTGGGTCACAAACCGAGTGATATCCTTCTTCATGCCAGGCCAGTACATACTCTTCTTCAAATCCGCAGTCATCTTCGTGATGCCTGGGTGCACCGAGTATCTGCTGTGGTGGGCTTCCGCCATAATATCTTCCCGGACCTGGCCTCCTTCCGGTATATAAGTCCGACCTCTGAAGCATACCACGCCGTCCCTCATCGTGTAATCTCCTGCTGTACCGTTCTACAAAGCCCAGAATATCGGCTCCAATTTGACATCTCGCCTCTGTCCCTCTCTGACTCGGTCCCGGATATCATCTATAGCACTCACCGCAGCTAAATACTCCATGTAAAGCTCGGGGGTCCTCGGACGACACTAGTGTGATGTGCATATCCTCCAATCTCCTCACCAGCTCCATAGACATAACCTGGGGCCCGACCTCGGAAGTGGCAGCTCTCGGACTCAATGTGTCCGCCACCACGTTTGCCTTCCCTGGATGGTAGTGCATTTCATACTGATAATCTGCTAAGAACTCCACCCAGCGCCTCTGTCTGATGTTCAGTTCCTTCTGCGTGCCCACGTATTTCAGGTTCTTGTGGTCGGAATAGATGTCGCAGTGGACTCCATAAAGATAATGGCGCCATACCTTCAAGGCAAAAACAACCGCCCCCATCTCAAGGTCGTGCTCCGGATAGTTCTGTTCGTGCTTCTTCAACTGGCGAGATGCATATGCAATCACATGGCCCTTCTGCATCAGTACAGCTCCCATACCATGGTAGGAAGCATCAGTGTAGACCTGAAATCCTTCCCTCCCCGAGGGGAGAGTAAGAATGGGAGTCGAGGTTAGCCGATCCTTCAGCTCCTAGAAAGCTGCCTGGCACTGCGGGGTCCACACGAACAGTACCCCCTTCTTCGTCAAGGATGTGAGCGGGAGGGCGATTCGAGAGAATCCCTCCACGAACTTCCGATAGTAACCAGCAAGTCCTAGAAAACTTCGTACGTCGGTGGCTGTCCTCAGCTGCGGCCAATCCCGGATAGCCTGAATCTTTGCCGGATCCACTGTCAATCCGGCTCCACTGATAATATGGCCTAAGAAGCCCACCACCTTCAGCCAGAACTGACATTTACTAAACTTCGCATATAGATGATTTTCTCGCAGTCGTTGTAGGGTCAGTGCCAGATGGCGAGTGCGATCCTCTTCCGTCCTCGAGTAGATGAGGATGTCATCGATAAACACAATGACAAACACGTCTAGGTACTCCTTGAAAATCTGGTTCATGAGGGTCATGAACGCCGAGGGAGCATTGGTGAGCCCGAAGGGCATCACCGTAAACTCAAATAATCCATATCTGCTACTAAAAGCAGTCTTCTGAATGTCCTCCTCTCGAATCCGAAGCTGGTAGTATCCCGACCTCAAATCTAATTTTGAAAACAACTGCGCTCCCCTGCAGCTGGTCGAACAGCTCGTCTATCCTTGGCAGTGGATATGTGTTCCGGACCGTCAGCCGATTTAGTGCTCGGTAGTCGATGCACAATCTGAGGGTCCCATCTTTCTTCTTGACGAACAATATCGGGGCTCCCCAAGGTGAAGAGCTTGGCCGGACAAATCCGGCTTCCACTAATTCTTGAAGCTGGCCCCGGAACTCTGTCAACTCCTTTGGGGCCATCCGGTAAGGTGCCTTGGACGCTGGCTTGGCCCCCGGCACAAGCTGTATCTAGAAGTCCTGCTCCCTGCGCGGGGGTAATCCGGGTAATTTCTCTGGAAAGACGTCCTCAAACTCCCGCACCACCGAGATATTCGATATAGAGTTCGTGGCCTCCGCCATCTCAAACAGCAACTCGTAGACCTCCTCCCCCTGTAAATAGGCCTTAACGGCCTGTACCGAAGATAAGGGTATACATGAGGCAGGTCTTATACCTTCGATGATGATGGTAGAGTCCCCGTACCTTACGGTGATCCTCTTCGCTTGACAATCAATCTGGGCATGATTCCACTGTAGCCATGTCATACCCAGGATCAGCTCGAAGACTGGCATCCTCAGGACCATTGCCGGAACTTCGAACGACTTTCCTCCAATCTCCGCCTCCATGCTGCAGTGGGCTGAGGTGAGTATCTCCGATCCATCGGGTAGACGCACCCTCCTCATCCGGCCTGTGAACTGTTCCACTCCTTCCAGCCCTTCCAGAAAGGCCTCCGACACAAATGAGTGCGAGGCACCCGTGTCGAACAGAGTATAGGCGGGCTTGCCACTGATGAAGACTATACCTGAGATGATTAAAGGTCTTAGTATTTTATAACACGTTTTCTTTCCTATTTATTCTACCTAGGGCAGTTCTACTTGTTGGGCAATTGAGAACGAGAATTTAGTTTAAACAATTTAAACATCTTGATTTACCTGTGATGACCCGCTCTGGATTTCGAGGTTGTGCCAGATCCAAGGCATATGCCTGCTCCCTTTTCTGTCTTCGCTCTCCTCCCTGGTAACCACGTCCTCGGCCGCATCCTCGGCCTCCGAAATGCTGGGAAGGTGGGCCACCCTGTGGTGCTGGAGGTGGTGCCCCCCCATGGGGCAGTTTCTACGGAGGTGTCCCACCTGATGACAATGGAAGCACTCCGGCGGGGGATACATCATACCCCCGGGTCTCAACGTATTGGCGTCGGTGCATCGACCCTCCAATACCAAAGACCCACCACCTTAATTTCCTTTCCTTTTATGCACATGCAAATTTAGCGTAATCAAAAACCGAGCCGAAGCTCCCCGGACCAAAACGTTCGTCTCCAACAATCGAGCCGAAGCTCCCCCGGACCCAAAGTCTGTCTTTTAACCATCCGAGCCGAAGCTCCCATCTATCTTCCGGTGCTATCAGTGTTTGTGAAAGGTGCTGTTAAAATTCAACAAACCGCAGACGCCCCCTTGGATACCCTGCTGAAAACTCAACAAACCGAAGGAGAATACGCCCACTTATACTGTTGAAAGTTTTCCCAGATCGTGGAGTTAGCAGGGGTTATCTCAATAAAGCAGTAACAACCAGCAACACATGCAGTACAAGCTTCTTTATTGATCAAGAGCAAACTTCTTTACAAGGCGAGACATACATGACGAGACATGCTTCACCAAAAACCAACACCGGGAGAGCAGAGACAGTTACAAAGACAAGAACAAAAAATAAGTCGCGCGGACTCAATCAACAAGCCGCCGACCTACTGCTGTGGAGTCCGCTCAGTCCGCCAGGTCGCCAGACCGCAACCCAAGCCGCGCGGACTCACCCTTGTTCCAATGCTTAGCTCTTCACCGTCGGTCTGCACGCCGCCAGACCGCACAAGCTGCGTCACCGAATGGAACAGTCCGCCTGAAGCAGGCGACTTCCTGAACCCCGAACCAAGTCGCCAAAGAGAAGACCGCCTGGTCGCTATCCGCGACCTGCTGTTTACCGCCTGTTGCTTAACCGCAGAGTCCGCACTGTCCCTGACCACAATCAGAGCCAAGTCATGGCTTTCCAGTGCTATCCGCACAACCTGCACAGCACAACCGGGTCAACTCTCTATCCGCGCGGACACAAAGTCCAGACCGCAGCAACTTACGCGAGCTCAAATACTGTTCACTTACTTCGGTCTAGGTTCCTTCTTTTTTCCTGATGTGACATGGGTCCTATTTATAGGCACGACGATGAGTATGGTCACCGCCCTAGCCGATAGGATCACCGCCACAACCCGCAGCTAGAACAAGTGTGTCCGCACAGCCCGCGGACACACCTTCCAGTTCGCCGCTCCTGTGCAGATAGCCAGTCCGCCCCAGCTTCTCCAAGGCCGGACTTCAATATCCAGCCCGCCTTGCCGCCAAAGGCCAAGCCAGGACCATCACAGCCGGACTCCACAACAGCCGTGTCCGCCATTCTGCGGACAAGGCATCAGCCCGCAAAACCCGAGCCCGCAGCCTCGCCATCAAGGCACCTGCCGGACTCAGCGGACACCCGGCTTCCGTCCGCATATCCCAAGTCCATTACCTCATTGCCAAGGCACCTCCAGACTTAGCGGACACGCCAATCCAGTCCGCTAACAGCAGACTCCAGTCCGCAACTCCTGAGTCAACCTCGTCACAAGGCTGAACCGGACTCAGCGGACTCCGGCTCCAGTCCGCACGCTCCTGCACAAGCAATTCTCCAGTCCGCATTTCCCAAGCTAGCAAACAAGGCAACTGCACTTCTACTACGCTTGGCGGACTGAGAAACCAGCCCGTGCTCCACTGCGCGATCTCCCCGGACTGAGCCATCCTGGACTTGGTTCAATTCCCACCAAGTCCAGTCCGCTGGCCACAAGGGCCAGTCCGCACTTACTGGCGGACACTGGATCTAGCCCGCCATACCGGGCGACCTCCAGTTTCTGTCCGCGCTGACCGGCGGTCTCCGCGGCTTCCACTTGCCGCTTCACTAGAGCAAGACCAAGGCATCTGCCAAACTGGTCTGCCGAGCTCCAGTTCTTCAGTCCGCTTCTTGCCGGACTCCGCGGATAACATTCCTATCCGCCCGGTTACTTCCTGGGAGTAAACCGCCTGCTGAGCATACACTGGCCTGTCAGACCGGCGCTGCTGTCCGCGCAGTCCGCGCGAACAAACCGCCCAGGCCGCCATAGAGCAAACCGCCTGCAACATCCCTGCCGACCTAGCAGTCCGCCAACCCAGTCCACGTAGTCCGCGCGGATAAGTTTCCCAAGCCTTCCATTCACCCACTTTCACTTCACAGAATTCAACACTCCCCCTTGAAGTGAGAAGTGGTGAATAACTCCAGCAGCTCCCGTAACCTTGCACCTGGTCCTTCCGATAGCATCTACGAAGAGATGTCCAAGACATAGTCCTCGCCCCGCATATCATGGACCATGAGGGAGCCCTCCAGCATCTCCAAGAAGGAGTCATGCTTCCCTCTGCCTTCTTCAGCTTCAACCTCCACTCTTGCATCACAGGAGTATCACCAACTTCCTTAGACACTGAAGTCCAAGCCTCGTTGCCTCTGAGAGAAGTCACCTCTTCAGACTTGGTGTCAACCACCTCCTTGATTCTAGTGGGGTCATCACAGCCAGAAGTCCCTTGCTTGACCTGAGGGCTAACAAGGAAACACGGGACCAAGTCCTCCGTGTTCCCTTCGCTATATCGAGCTGGTGGCTTACTGATCCTCTTCGATCTCCGAAGAACCTGATCATGGATAACCACCTCCGCTGCTTTTGAACCAGCTCCGTTCCCGGGCAAACCCGGAACAATGCTCCCTTTGCTCCCTGAACAAGACGCCTCCTTACTGGAACCAAGAGCACCTGGAGCAACGCTCCCCCTGCTACCTGAACCAGAAGACTCCCCTCTTGAACAAGAACTACCTGGAACATCGCTCCCCTTGCTTCCTGAACCGGAAGCCTCCGCCCTCGAGCCAGAAGATCCTGGAGCATCGCTCCCCCTTCTTCCCAACTCTGACGCCTTTGCCCCGGAGCTAGAACAACCTGGAGCACCTGGTGACTCAGGCAACTCCACTTCCTTAGCAGCAGCCTCCTTCAGCCCACCATATGACCTGCTTATCTCTAGCTCCACATAAGAGCTATCCCAATACGGCGTCAACTCATCAAAAACAATGTCTCTCGACACTATGAGTTTCTTCGTCGCAGGATCCATACACCTCCATCTTCTTCTCTGCTCATCATACCCAACAAAGACTAGCTTTGTCTTGAGAGCATTCGGAGAGTGTATATAGCAGGTAGATCCAAACACCCGAAGGTGCTTCACTGAGGGCTTCACTCCGAACATCAGCTCATAAGGAGTCTTCATTATGATCGGACTAAGAGGCATCCAGTTGATGACATGAGCAGTACAGGCTATTCCCTCCGCCCAAAGAGCCTTCGGAACGCCTTTACTCCGAAGCCAACACTTGCAGGTCTCCATTAACCAACGGATCATCCGAGCTGCAATACTACCCTGTTGTGAAGTATGTCCACAAGAAAGCTCCATCCGGATCCCTTGCTTCCTGCAAAAGCGTGAGAACTCGGTTGAGGCAAACTCACCACCGATACTTGTCCTCAACACCATGATCCTCCGGCCAAGCTGGCCTTCCACAAGCTTCTTGAACTCCACAAACAAGTGTACCATGTTGGACTTCTTCTTCATAAAGTATACCCAAGTATACCCAGAATAGTCATCAACCAATATCAGCATGAACCTGCTGCCTCCAAGACTGGCCGTGACGGTCGGTCCCACCAGAGCACAATGGACAACCGCCAATGGTGCATTACATCTGGATTGTGCTTTGTCGACCATGAAGCGATAGGCTCCACTTTCCTGACATCCCGCACACCCCCGACCATCGCCATAGGATGACAATCTAGGCAAGCCTCTTACGAGTCTTCTTTCCGCCATTGCTTTCAGCTTGTCCATCCCTACATGCCCCAGTCTTTCATGCCAGATAGCTGCACTATCACTGGCATTCCTCCAATCAACTCCAGAACTAGTTGATATCCCAACTACGTTCTTCTCCTTCCTCCCTACATGAGCAACGTTCGCCGAGAGCAAGACAACCTTGCACTCCTTCCGAAGATGACCTTGCTGCTTGCATTTATAGCACCGTGGTCCTTCCTTCCTCTTCCTATCACGCCTAGGAGAAACACTCCTTTCTTACTGATATGAAGTAGTGGGACCATCATCAGCAGCAACCTCCTTCACCTTCTTCCTGAACAACCCATCAAGGGAAGTCCAGAACTCCGCAGCTGACCGACATCCACTGATGTGGTCCAAGAGCTCCGATGAGATCACTTGCTTGAGAATAGACTCTGCTTTCGCATTTGCCTCCTTCCAAGCTCTCATCGCCTAAGCATTGCCAGCAGTATCCTCTTGTCTTCCTGCTCCGCATACAACCTCCCAAAGGTCCTCGCCAAGAAGAAAGCTCTTCATACAGGACTTCCACCGTTCACAGTTCATCTCTGTAAGTAGATCAATACCAAGAAAACTTGCATCCTCCACTGCCATGGTTCTACCACTGGTTTCCTCTTCAGAAGAGCAACTACTTCCATTGAGCACTGCTTGACCACTCCAACAACCTCCCTCTGATACCATGTTAAAATTCAACAAACCGCAGACGCCCCCTTGGATACCCTGCTGAAAACTCAACAAACCGAAGGAGAATACGCCCACTTATACTGTTGAAAGTTTTCCCGAATCGTGGAGTTAGCAGGGGTTATCTCAATAAAGCAGTAATAACCAGCAACACATGCAGCACAAGCTTCTTTATTGATCAAGAGCAAACTTCTTTACAAGGCGAGACATACATGGCGAGACATGCTTCACCAAAAACCAACACCGGGAGAGCAGAGACAGTTACAAAGACAAGAACAAAAAACAAGCCGCGCGGACTCAATCAACAAGCCGCCAACCTACTGCTGTGGAGTCCGCTCAGTCCGCCAGGTCGCCAGACCGCAACCCAAGCCGCGCGGACTCACCCTTGTTCCAATGCTTAGCTCTTCACCGCCGGTCTGCACGCCGCCAGACCGCACAAGCTGCGTCACCGAATGGAACAGTCCGCCTGAAGCAGGCGACTTCCTGAACCCCGAACCAAGTCGCCAAAGAGAAGACCGCCTGGTCGCTATCCGCGACCTGCTATTTACCGCCTGTTGCTTAACCGCAGAGTCCGCACTGTCCCTGACCGCAATCAGAGCCAAGTCCTGGCTTTCCAATACTATCCGCACAACCTGCACAGCACAACCGGGTCAACTCTCTATCCGTGCGGACACAAAGTCCAGACCGCAGCAACTTACGCGAGCTCAAATACTGTTCACTTACTTCGGTCTAGGTTCCTTCTTTTTTCCTGATGTGACATGGGTCCTATTTATAGGCACGACGATGAGTATGGTCACCGCCCTAGCCGATAGGATCACCGCCACAACCCGCAGCTAGAACAAGTGTGTCCGCACAGCCCGCGGACACACCTTCCAGTTCACCGCTCCTGTGCAGATAGCCAGTCCGCCCCAGCTTCTCCAAGGCCGGACTTCAATATCCAGCCCGCCTTGCCGCCAAAGGCCAAGCCAGGACCATCACAGCCGGACTCCACAACAGCTGTTTCCGCCATTCTGCGGACAAGGCATCAGCCCGCAAAACCCGAGCCCGCAGCCTCGCCATCAAGGCACCTGCCGGACTCAGCGGACACCCGGCTTCCGTCCGCATATCCCAAGTCCATTACATCATTGCCAAGGCACCTCCGGACTTAGCGGACACGCCAATCCAGTCCGCTAACAGCAGACTCCAGTCCGCAACTCCTGAGTCAACCTCGTCACAAGGCTGAACCAGACTCAGTGGACTCCGGCTCCAGTTCGCACGCTCCTGCACAAGCAATTCTCCAGTCCGCATTTCCCAAGTTAGCAAACAAGGCAACTGCACTTCTACTACGCTTGGCGGACTGAGAAACCAGCCCGCGCTCCACTGTGCGATCTCCCCGGACTGAGCCATCCTGGACTTGGTTCAATTCCCACCAAGTCCAGTCCGCTGGCCACAAGGGCCAGTCCGCACTTACTGGCGGACACTGGATCTAGCCCGCCATACCGGGCGACCTCCAGTTTCTGTCCGTGCTGACCGGCGGTCTCCGCGGCTTCCACTTGCCGCTTCACTAGAGCAAGACCAAGGAATCTGCCAAACTAAACTGCCGAGCTCCAGTTCTTCAGTCCGCTTCTTGCCGGACTCCGCGGATAACATTCCTATCCGCCCGGTTACTTCCTGGGAGTAAACCGCCTGCTGAGCATACACTGGCCTGTCAGACCGCCGCTGCTGTCCGCGCAGTCCGCGCTAACAGACCGCCCAGGCCGCCACAGAGCAAACCGCCTGCAACATCCCTGCCGACCTAGCAGTCCGCCAACCCAGTCCGCGTAGTCCGCGCGGATAGGTTTCCCAAGCCTTCCATTCACCCACTTTCACTTCACAGAATTCAACAGGTGCAACCCTAATTACTAAGTTACTCTTTTCAGCTTGTTAAAATAGTTTACGTTAACCAAGGACTGCTCCCAGTATTCCCTGTGAAGGGCTCTCAAGGGGCACTAGGAGCTATGTTGGGATTACGCCCAGCGTTCCCTTTCGCAAGGTACTTATTTTTGTTGTTGGTTTATTCCCTTACCCATTACTTTCTCATGTTCCGATAGGCTAATCCTAGGGTGATTTGACTCCAACTCTCCTCGGGGAGGACGATCTTTCGTCGGACCCGAGCGCCTCTAAACCCTAGACAAAACAACACCCTACTCACTTATCTTCCAAAGATGCACCTAATTCTACTTATCCTTTCCATCAACCCAACAACACCCAACACATGTGCTCTAGTTCATATCCCAAATGATTTCCTGCAGTTTTGCTAAATGCAGACCACTTAAGCTATATGACCCGTAAAAAGGGAAGTATGCCATATGGTCATCCAATGCTCATATAATATTTATTAGAGGTCTATATTGGCATATGTAGTCTGAATCCATAATTTCCTAATTTTCACAGTTTAATCGCTAATTTATTTATTTTTTTTAAATGCCAAAAGTTCCAAGGTTGAACATGAAGTACAAGAGTTATGCCAGATAAAGCTCCACTAAAATTATGATAAATGCAAAATGTGTAATCATCTAAAAATCCAGAATCTCCAAATTTTCCAGCAAGATTTAGGCCCTTAAATTTTATTTCTAATTTATTCCAAAATAAATCACTAAAAGGGGATGTACAATAAAAACACTTACAAAAATTCAGAGAAAATTCTAGGATGATTATAAGGGCACATAAAACCTCTAAATAAACTTTCATAATTTGTTTGAAAGAATTATTCCCTAAATTAATTAATTATCCTATTCTCAAAAATAGGGCCTTGCAAAGAAAGTTCTGAAAACAGACATCTAAAAATTATAAATAAATTTCTACAAGTACTTTTTGGCCTAAGAACATCAAAACCCTAGTCTCATGATTTTTCAACAGATATATCATCAATAATGAATTTGCTTTACCAAAACCCCTTTCTGAAATTAATGAAGGAAAAACCAAATAAAATTAATTAAGAATTGTGATAAAATTCAGAGATGTTCAACTAGCCCTAGACTAACCTCTGACCAAGTTTCATCATATTTTAAAGCACATAATATCCATAAGAAAATCAAACATCATTTTGGGTCTTTTGGTAATTAACAAATGAAGTACCAAGACTAAAATCCATAAAATTCTACAAAAATTACCAGAGGTTCTCGGTGGCCTAAAACCTATTCTACCAAGTTTCATAACATTTGGGGAAGGTTTAGTGGCTGAATCTTCAAATTTGTGCTCCTATCCTAAAACTAGTGTTGGGTACATTGGTCAAATGTACCTGATTTGAAGAAGCTTCACCTAACTCAATGATATGCATCATAATGTATTTGATGTTTGTTTGAGTTACTTGTGCAGGTTAGGTATTCACTAGACTGAAGCTAAAAGTTTCTAAGTCCATGTGTCGACACCCAGAGGGAAAGTGTCGACACTTGAGAAAGCTTGTGTCGACACCCAGACAAGCAATGTCGAAACTTGGAGTCATTGTGTCGACACCTGGGATGAAGAGTCGACACCAGACAGAAAGTGTCGACACTTGGAGCTGTGTCGACACTCAGTGAAGAAGTATGCAGAAAAGCAGTGTCGACACTTAGCAGAAGTGTCGACACCTAGAAGAGCCAAGTCTACACCAGTAAGTGTCGACACTTGGAGATGTGTCGACACTCAGCAAAAGTCTGCAGAGTCTAAGTAAAAGTGTCGACACTCAACACAATGTGTCGACACTATGCTGAAGAGTCAGTATTTGAAGTAAGTGTCGACACTCAACACAATGTGTCGACACTATGCAGAAGAGTCAGTATTTGAAGAAAGTGTCGACACTCAGCACAATGTGTCGACACACAACCAGGAGAGTCAACACTTGAAGAAAGGGTCGACACTCAGCACAATGTGTCGACACTTAGTTGAAGACTCTACACTTGAAGAAAGTGTCGACACAAGGAGCTGTGTCGACACTTAGCAAAGAACAGAAAAGTTACAAAATATTCTAAGTACAAATGTCGACACTAAAGGAATGTGTCGACACTCAGCTGAAGAAACATAAGTGAAGACTTGTGTCGACACCAAGAAGCAGTGTCGACACTTGACAGTTTCAACACATGAAGATGTGTCGACACAAAGAACATGTGTCGACACTTAGAAGAATACAGTTAAAGAATGAAGTACAAGTATTTGTGTCGACACTCAATTTCAGTGTCGACACATGCAGAAGAATCTGTGTCGAGACATACAAGGAATTGTGTCGACACCTTGTAGACTTGTGTCGACACTTACACAACATGTGTCGACACTTGCCTATAAGTGTCGACACTTAAGAACAGAAAGTCTCGACACTATCTGACAGTTAGAGAATTTCAAGAAGTGACTGGTTGACATGACAGCTGCCGATCCAGCCGGTCTACAGCAACTGTCAGAGAAATCAGAAGTTTGTTATGAACCGGACCAGCCGGTTACCATGAAGGAAGCCTATAAATAGGCATCCATAGTTTATAGAAGGGTTGTTGTAGTTGTGATTAAGAAACAAGAGTTACAGCTTGAGAGAATACTTAAAGTAGTTGATCAGATTAAATCAAGAAGTGATACACAGAGGATCAACACAAGAAGATCTGTCAGTTCAACTGCAGATCTAAGAAGTTGGAGAGAGAGAGCTCCAATCAAGAATTCAGTCTTTGGAACTAAGGCTGAGAAGAAGGATTCAGAAACATCTGGATCTCAAGAAGCAGAGGTCAATGAACAACTGCAGAAGATTCAGACTAATTCAGTTCTAACTCAAGAAGCTTTGAAGGAAGCTAAGTCAGTTTGGATCTAACTGAGTTCTTCCAAGAACTCTTCAAGAAACTCTCAACTCCTCTCTTATTTTCTGAGTTGTAGAGTTAGCTATTGTATTTCTATTTTAACTTGTAGGATCCATTGGATCTGAGAGAATTGTAAGCCTATATTATAAAGGCTGAGGGTAGGGCTTGATTGCCTGAGTGTAGGAGTTGAAGAACTCTGAGTGTAGGCCTTAATTGGCTGAGTGTAGGCCTGGGGGCTGAGTGTAGGCCTTGGTGGCTGAGTGTAAGGCTTTGGGCCTGAGGTGTAGGAACCTAGTTGGGTTCTGAGCTAGTGGAGAAGTTTGGCCGAATCTAGTACACTGCTAGATAGGCGAAGGGGGAAAGTGGATGTACCCAAAGATTGGGGAACCACTATAAAATCTTGTGTATTCTGTGCTGTGATTGTGCTGTGTTGTGAATTGCTGTGTTTGCTGTGAGAACTTATTCAGAAATCTGTGTTATAAACTGTTGTGCTGCCAACAAAGTTTTAAAAAGGTTTTGGTCACCTATTCACCCCCCCCCCCTCTAGGTGTTTAGGTACCATATCTTTCAAGTGGTATCAGAGCCAGGTTCCTCAAACAAGGACTAACAGTCTGAGGAGATCCTGTTTGGCAGAAACAGTCTAAGTCAGAAAACAGATTCAAGAAATTCAAGAACTTCAAGAAACATGGGTTCTTATGAGAATCACAAAGAGTTGGGTTCCATGAAGTTACCCATATGCAGGAAGGAGATTTTTGGAATCTGGAAAGAAAGGGTAAGGTTGTTCATGGAGGCCTCTGACCCTAGGATCTACATCACAGTCAAAGAAGGGCCTTATGTGCCCATGAAGATTTCAGTATTGGATGCTACACAGAGACTCCAAAGGATTTTCTGAGATGACCAAGGATGAGATTGTCCTAGCTACAATGGACAAAAGGGCACAGAACATCATAGTTAGTGCAATTGATGATGCCACCTTCCAGAACCTTATTCACTGTAAAACAGCAAAAGAAATGTGGGATACCCTCATTGTCTACATGGAAGGTTCTGAAGAAGTAAGACAAGATAGGAAGTCCTTGCTTAATCAAGAATATGAGAGCTTTAGGCAAGGAAGAGGAGATAGCATCACTGAATGCTACAAGAAGTTTATAGAATTGTTAATGAACTCATGTCCTATGGAAGAGAGTTCTCTAACTATGAATTGAATGATAAGTTCTTAAGGTCCCTAACCAAAGACTGGGACACCAAGATCTGTGCCATCAGAGAAATGGCAAAGTTGGGAGAAATTCCTCCTCCCACACTATTTTGGCAAGTTGTTATCTTATGAGATGCAATTGTCAGTAAGAAAAGAGGAGGAAAGTCAACAAGGACTGAACACAGGGAAAGGACTGTTGCCTTTAAGTCAGAAGTACCTAGAAAGAACAGGACTAAGTCATCAACTCCTCCTCCAGAGGTAGTTGAATCAGAATCTGATGAGTCTGTTAGCACTAAATCTACAAGCAGTGAAAGTGATGAAGATTTTGCTGCATTCACCAGACATTTTCAGAAATTCCTTAAGAAGAAACAGTGGAGGTCCAGACCTTCATATTCCAAAGGGAAAGAAGTCCAGTATCAGGAGAAGAAGCCTTCAAAGAAGGATAAGAAAAAGACAAAGACTAGTAAGGCAACTGGGTCTAAGATTGTGTGTTACTGCTGCAATAGACAGGGTCATGTTATTGCAGATTGTCCTGAAAGAAGAAAAGAATCCAGTGACAAAAAGAAGACTCACTTCAAAGGAAAGAAGGAGAAGTCCTTTGTTGCAAAGAATGAGAAGACTCTTTCAGACATTTCTTCTTCAGACACTGAGACAGATGCTGAAGCCTATATAGGGCTATTTGCTGAAGAAGAAGAAGAGTTTATGCAGATCATGGAATCAATCTATGAACAAGAAGAGTGTCAGTGCCAAGGACTGATGGCATTGACTGAAAGTACCAAAATCCTGGAGCAGCCAGGACCTAGTCAGGTACAAAGTCCAACTCAAAGTTCAGATTTCAGTTCTAGTTCAGAGTCAGATTCATCTTCATCAAGTGATGGAAGTGTTTCTGAATCTGAGGGAGATATTCATCAGCTCTTAGATGAATATAAAGTACTGTTGCAAGCCTATAAGAAAAGCAAGTCCCTTGCCAAAAGTCAGGCAAAGGAGATTGCTGATCTCAAGGCAGCTGCAACAGATTTTGAAAAACAGTATGATCAAAAACTGAATGAAGTAGCCAGGCTGAAACACATTACAGTGATTCAGATGGGTACTATTACATTTAAGAATGATCAAATTAAGAGACTGGAGATCAATCTCCAGAAGGAAAAAGAACTTGCTGCCAGGTTTTCAAAACCTAAATCAGTATTACCATTAATTGATGAATTTGTTCATCAAAAAGGCAAAGCTGGACTAGGTTTTGTTAGATCTGCAGGGACTGTACAGTCCAAGTTCAAGTCCAAGGGTAAAGCCCCAACATTCAACAAGCCTGCTGTAGTCAAGACAGCAAAGGTTGTACCTAAGCAAAGGTACAACAAGTTTGAATGCTGGTGCTGTGGCAAGGTTGGCCACTTTGCCTTGGATTGTTGGCACAATGCCAGTGCCAAGTTGAGTAGCAAGTTACCTGTTGGAAAGCCAGCAGGTAGCTATGTCAAATTGCAAACTAACAATCACCAAGGACCCAAGTTTACTTTGGGTTCTAAGGTTCATTAATTTGTTTTGCAGGTGAATCCAAGTGGCCATACCCCAACATGGTACTTGGATAGTGGATGTTCCAGACATATGACTGGAACAAGGGGACTACTGAAGGACTACATTCCAATCAAAAATGGTCCTAAAGTGACCTTTGGTGGTTCTGAAAAAGGAATCATCAAAGGGTTTGGTAACATCTCTTCAAACCTTGTTACCATTACTCAAGTGGCTTATGTTAAAGGGTTGAAACACAACCTCATTAGTATAAGTCAGTTAAGTGATGTAGGGTATGACATCTCATTTGTTAAAAATGGTTGTCATATCAAGAGGTCAAGTGATCAAGAGATCATTTTGACAGGATATAGAAAGAGAAATGTCTATTGTTTAGACATTATGATTGAGAACAATGGTTCTCCTGTCTGTCTTGTAGCTGATGAGACAGTCTCTCATTGTGTCAAGTGGCACAAGAGGCTAGCTCATCTTAACTACAAGACTATTAGCAAACTCTTTAGCAAAGAGTTAGTGAGGAATGGTCCTCAAGT
Source organism: Platanthera guangdongensis (assembly GCA_039583875.1). NCBI lineage: Eukaryota > Viridiplantae > Streptophyta > Magnoliopsida > Asparagales > Orchidaceae > Platanthera > Platanthera guangdongensis. The sequence continues at coordinate 243,428,286 of CM077153.1, forward strand.
TAAGTGTGTCAAAGATGGCATTTGCTCAGCTTGTCAAAAGGGCAAGCAGACTAAATCCACCTTTAGAAGCTTAACAACAAAGATGCTGTGAGGTGTTTATACCTCTTGCATATGGATCTATTTGGTCCAATGCCAGTTCACAGCTTAGGTAGGAAGGTCTATACCTTTGTAGTTGTTGATGACTACTCAAGGTTTTCCTGGGTGTTCTTCTTAAAGCAGAAATCTGAAACACCTAGTGTCTTCTATAGTTTTGTTAAGCAAATTCAGAATGAATTGAACTGTACAGTGGTCAAAATTAGAAGTGACCATGGTACTGAGTTTCAGTCTGAAAGCATGACAAAGCTGTGTGAAGACTATGGGATATTTCAAGAATTCTCTTCACCTAGAACACCTCAGCAAAATGGCATTGCTGAAAGGAAAAATAGGACCTTGATAGAGGCTGGTAGAACCCTATTAAGTGATTCATCACTGCCAGAATATTTCTGGGCTGAAGCAGTTAACACTGCATGCCATGTGATAAATAGGGCTACCATCACTAAAAGGTTAAACAAGACCCCCTATGAAGTTGTGAAAGGCAGGAAACCAAATCTATCCTACTTTAGGATTTTTGGTTGCAAATGCTTCATACTTAACAATGGAAAGTCTTACTTAACTAAGTTTGCTGCCAAGTCCCAAGAGGGAGTGTTTGTTGGGTACAGCAATAATAGTAAGGCTTATAGAGTCTACAACTTGACTACACAAGTTGTAGAGGAGTCTGTGCATGTAGTTTTTGATGAGACACAACTAATTAACAATGAGTTGTCTAGCAATGTATGCAGCCCCACAGGTCTTACTAAGAAGATGGACAAGCTAACCATAGAAGATGTACCTGCTGCAAGACAGCAAGTAGAAGAAGATGGCTTATGTCCAGGGGGAGAACTACATGTACAGGAGCTGAAGAAGTACAAGGAACTCAGCATGATGAAGATGCTGAAGAAGTACAACCAGAAGTAAGGATGCCTCCAGCCAACAGGCATCTAAGAGATCATCCAGTAGAGCTGATTATTGGAGATCCAAGACAAGGTGTTCAGACAAGGAGCAGAAATCAGAATGCTGTAGTATATTCAAGTTTTCTGTCTCAAATAGAACCAAAGAAATTTGAAGAAGCTATACAAGATCCACAGTGGACTGAAGCTATGCAAGAAGAACTTAATCAGTTCAAAGGTGCAAGGTTTGGGAGCTGGTTCCAAAGCCTAAAGACCACAATGTTATAGGAACTAAGTGGATCTACAGAAATAAGTTAGATGAACAAGGGGTCATCATAAAGAATAAGCAAGACTGGTTGCAAAAGGATATAGGCAAGAAGAAGGTATTGATTTTGATCAAACCTTTGCTCCAGTAGCCAGACTGGAAGCCATAAGGATGTTCTTGGCCTATGCAACCTATCAAGGATTCAAGGTATACCAAATGGATGTGAAGTCAGCATTCCTAAATGGTAATCTAAAAGAAGAAGTATATGTGGAGCAGCCTTCAGGTTTTGTTGATCCTACTCTTCCACATTATGTCTATAGACTTAGGAAAGCATTATATGGGTTAAAACAAGCACCTAGAGCTTGGTATGAAACCCTATCTAGTTTCCTCATTGAGAACAAGTTCTCAAGGGGGAAAATAGATAAGACTCTATTCCTTAGGGAATCTAGAGGCAAAGTCATACTTGTCCAAATATATGTAGATGACATTATATTTGGGTCTACTGAAAGTAGCCTTTGCAAAAAGTTTGCAAAGCTTATGCAAAGTCAATTTGAGATGAGTAGTATGGGAGAACTGAAGTTTTTCTTGGGTCTCCAAGTTAAACAGACTGGAAGTGGTCTATCCATATGTCAGTCCAAGTTCACCCTAGAACTCATAAGGAAGTATGGTATGGATTCATCCAGTACCATGAAGACTCCTATGGGGTCAAGTATGTCTCTGAGCAAGGATGATGCAGGGAAACCTGTAGATGAAACCTTGTATAGAGGGATAGTTGGCTCCCTACTATACTTGACTGCAAGTAGGCCTGACATTATGTATGCTACATGTGTTTGTGCCAGGTATCAAGCCTGCCCTAAAGAGTCTCACTTGACTGCAGTCAAGAGAATCTTGAGATATCTAAAGGGCACACCTTATCTAGGCCTCTGGTACCCTAGGAATGGAGATTTTGATCTAACAGGCTATTCAGATGCAGACTTTGCAGGATGCAAAGAAGATAGAAAGAGCACTACTGGATCCTGTCAATTCCTAGGTGGAAGACTCATTTCATGGAGCAGTAAGAAGCAAACCAGTGTGGCTATTTCCACAGCTGAGTCAGAATATGTAGCTGCAGGAAGTTGCTGTGCTCAACTTCTGTGGATTCAACATCAGTTAGAAGACTATGGATTTCAGGTAAGTAGAACTCCACTTTACTGTGATTCTACTAGTGCTATTTCAATAGCTAACAATCTTGTATCACATAGTAGAACTAAACATATTGAGATTAAATATCACTTTCTTAGAGAGCATGTAGAAAGAAATGATATTACACTTGAATATGTTAAACTGATAATCAGATAGCTGATATGTTTACTAAGCCCTTAGAAGAAGCTAAGTTCAATAGGTTCAAAATTGAACTAGGTATGATAAACTTAGACTAAGTTTACAGAACTAAAAATTGGCTAAGTAAAAGGTGTCGACACATAGACAAGTCTATGTCGACACAGAATAGTAAGTGTCGACACTTCAGGAAAGTGGTGTCGACACATCTAGGCAGTTGGTGTCGACACTTCAGAATGCTAGTGTCGACACATGTCGAGTAGGTGTCGACACATCCAATAAGGTGTCGACACTTAAGTTTTACTCAGAATTTTCTAAGTAAAGTCTCGACTACATGTCGAGTAGTGTGGTGTCGACACTTAACCAAGTGTCGACACATAAAATCTGTTGACTAAACTTGTGTCGACACATGTGTGTCGAGACATTATACGTCAGTGTCGACACTTATTGACAGTGTCGACACATCTTTAGAAATTCATCCCGCCTGTTCGTCTTCAAACAAGAAAGGTATAAATAGGGTTCTGTTTGTGTTTGTCGACACGCTTTCAGAGTTTCGAGACCAAACTACTGTGTCGACATTTCTCTTCTCTAAAGACTAATTCTCAAAACCCTAATGGCTCCCAAGCTGGAAGAGAATGTTAATGAAGGATATGAGCTCGTGCGCGGCGCATTCGCCGATGGCGATCAAGATATCAAGTCAGTGGTTACCCTAGTCAGCAATTCAGGACTAGAATACTTGGTTTCAGAACCATCCAAGATATGGAAGAAAGTAGTGCTTGAATTTCTTACTGGAGCAACTGTGGATGACTCTGGATACAGGATCAAATCCAGAGTGCATGGAACCAAGGTCAAGGTATCACCCAAAAGTCTGAGAAAGGTACTTCAGCTACCTAAGACTCAAGAAGAAGAAGAAATTTCTACATCCAAGACCAGGGAAGCTTTGGTCTGGTGTGGTCTTGATTCTAAGATGAAAATAGGTTCTGTCTTTAACAGAAAAGGCATGAACATTCAAGGAAAATTTCTGTCAGAGATAGTAGGCAAGGTCATTCTCAGTAAAACTGGAGGGCATGACAGAGTGTCAGCCTCCATGTTCAATGTCATGACCAGAATATCTTCAACCTAAGAACAGATTGGTCAATGGTTTATCTTTGAGAAGATAAAGGAAAGTCTGAAGAAGCCCAATCTGGGCAGGATATTAAGTCTCTACCTGGCTGGTACAATACCAGAGGTCATGAGCAATGCTGCTGGAGCTAAAATCAACCACATGAGAAGGATGGACATGAGAATCTTCTCCAGGTGGGAAAGGGTGCTGTCAAAGGAATTGACACCCCTGAGAAACAAGTTACTAAGAAAGATTCTCCTCCCAGGAAGAAAAGAAAAACTGCTGTTGTGACACAAGTGTCCTCAAGCAGTTCTGAGAGTGAAGAACAGGTGGTGTTTACACCTGATGAGCAAGAGGAGGAGATAGTAGAAAAGACCCCTGCTGGTCAAGATGTGGCTGAGATTCAGGGGGAGCTGCCTCACACTAGCCCCATCCCTAGGGATCCAAGCCAGGGGGAGCTTCCAGGTGTAGCAGAACCATCTACACTGGAGAGTGAGCAAGCCACCATCCTCATCCAAGAGGTACTTGTTGACCTTAATACTTTCAATTTTTCTATAATAAATTCTGATTTGTCTGATGTCCATCAGCAAATCAGCAAGCAACTCAAGAACCAGATGTTGTTCTCCAAGACACATCTGTTGTAGCTGATGAACACAGTACATCTCCTGCACAGTCACCCCCATAATATACAATGGAAGATCTATTTCTGAATTTAGATCAAGAGGATTTTGACATGGATAAGACTGCTGCTGATGAAGAGAAGAGTGCTGCTATTGAGGGGAAGAACTTGGATGTTCAGGAAGAGCCTATAAGGCTAGATACTGAGAAGGCACAAGATGTGCAAACTGAAAAACCATCAAGCCCTAAGGATAGGGTGGATATAGCCAGTACATCAGAGTCTGAGGATGATGAAACTGAGCAAGCTAAGAAGAAACAATTCTTTGTATTCAAAAGAAGGAGTCAGAGCTATAAGAAAGCTCTACAAACTGTTGCTCAACACTCCTTAGTCCAACAAGCTCCATCAACAGATTACAGTAGCCTCATGGTAGCAATGCAAGTTAAGCTGGATGAGCAAAGGAGGGCTATAGAGACATATATTGATGAAGGCCACAAGTCCCTACAATTTGATCTAGCTCAAGATATCAAATCAATAAGGTTTGAAATGAATTTGAATAAGAAGGAAATGACTGACTGCTTCCACAAGGGTGATAATGCAGTGGTCTATCTGGCAACCCATCAAAAGAAAATAAAGTCTCAAGTAGATGATATAGCACAGAAGCAAGGCTATGTGCTGGAAAATCAATTGAGAATGAATGATAATCTGACAGCTTCTCACAATGCAATAGTCACTGAACTGAAGAGTAAGTCTGCTGAACCTTCAACATCATCTGCTGCTGCCAAAGCTGAATTTGATAAAGTATTTCAGGAAGAAATTGCTGCTGTAAAGACTGCAATTAAAGATTCACAGAAGGTCATTTCTGAACAGCTTACCAAGCTTAGACCTTTCTTTAAGGATGGCATAAGGTATTTGGACAGTCAGATCAGATTCCAAAAAGATGATGTGAGAGATCATGTAGCACAAGAAGTCATAAAGGGGGAGAGGGTGTTAGTCAAAGCTAGCTCTGACCATGCCAAATGGATTTCTAATTCCATCAGAGCTACACTGGGCTATCCTCCCCTGTGTGATGATGACAATGTAGCTGAATCTGGTATTCAAAGTGTATATCTTGGAGGAGAGCAACAGGAAGTAGCTCAGGTGATCTATCCACCTCCAGATTTTGACATGGTTCATGCTGAGATAAGCACAATGTATAGCCCAACTGCTGGCAAGGACAATGTCCATTTAGAAAAGGTTACTCAACCTATTACAGCAGCTATGCAAGAGGCTATGGACAAAGAAGAAGAAACAAGGCTGTCAAAGAAGAAGTTCAGGGAACTGGCTGAGCAAAAACCAGATTTTGAACAGTGGAGCCCTACTTCTAGGAATATCATTCTCACAGCCTGGAAAGCAGCCAAGGACAATGCACATGAGAGGAACAAGTGGTTCTCAGAAGCTGAATGGAGGAAGCATGAGAGTAGGCAGGAAGCCATTGTCCAATATAGAAGGAAGGCTAAGTTAGGAAAGCTACCTCCTACAGCTGTGGAGCCTAGCAAGTACTTTCCTAAGCCCTATCATTACTTTGAGAGGCAAAAAATCAAGGCTGAAGAACAGAAGAAGAAGGACTCCAAAGGGAAGAAGACTGCTGAAGCTGAGCCTGCTGCTGCTGCTGCTGTAAAGGCCAAAGTGCAAGCTGGAAAAGGCATAGTCATAAAAGAACCAGAGCAGAATTAGACTAAGCTTAGACTGAAGAATGTTGTACTCTGTTACATCTAAACATTATTGTAAATCTTTGAAAATATATTGCAAACAATGTATGAACAATTTTTGATAAATATATATTTCATGATTGTTTAGTAGAATGTGTCTAATTCTTGTTTGTTCTGTAATGCTGTATGAGTATACATGTGTGCTTTATTACATGTTTAAGTTTAACTCTGTTGACATATACCTGTTTTACATCATTTTATAATTTTTAATTATGAGTGGTGTATATCATTGACTAAGGGTTATGACTTCTCCAAATAGGGGGAGATTGTTGGGTACATTGGTCAAATGTACCTGATTTGAAGAAGCCTCACCTAACTCAATGATATGCATCATAATGTATTTGATGTGTTGTTTGAGTTACTTGTGCAGGTTAGGTATTCACTAGACTGAAGCTAAAAGTTTCTAAGTCCATGTGTCGACACCCAGAGGGAAAGTGTCGACACTTGAGAAAGCTTGTGTCGACACCCAGACAAGCAATGTCGACACTTGGAGTCATTGTGTCGACACCTGGGATGAAGAGTCGACACCAGACAGAAAGTGTCGACACTTGGAGCTGTGTCGACACTCCGTGAAGAAGTATGTAGAAAAGCAGTGTCGACACTTAGCAGAAGTGTCGACACCTAGAAGAGCCAAGTCTACACCAGTAAGTGTCGACACTTGGAGATGTGTCGACACTCAGCAAAAGTCTGCAGAGTCTAAGTAAAAGTGTCGACACTCAACACAATGTGTCGACACTATGCTGAAGAGTCAGTATTTGAAGTAAGTGTCGACACTCAACACAATGTGTCGACACTATGCAGAAGAGTCAGTATTTGAAGAAAGTGTCGACACTCAGCACAATGTGTCGACACACAACCAGGAGAGTCAACACTTGAAGAAAGTGTCGACACTCAGCACAATGTGTCGACACTTAGTTGAAGACTCTACACTTGAAGAAAGTGTCGACACAAGGAGCTGTGTCGACACTTAGCAAAGAACAGAAAAGTTACAAAATATTCTAAGTACAAATGTCGACACTAAAGGAATGTGTCGACACTCAGCTGAAGAAACATAAGTGAAGACTTGTGTCGACACCAAGAAGCAGTGTCGACACTTGACAGTTTCAACACATGAAGATGTGTCGACACAAAGAACATGTGTCGACACTTAGAAGAATACAGTTAAAGAATGAAGTACAAGTATTTGTGTCGACACTCAATTTCAGTGTCGACACATGCAGAAGAATCTGTGTCGAGACATACAAGGAATTGTGTCGACACCTTGTAGACTTGTGTCGACACTTACACAACATGTGTCGACACTTGGCCTATAAGTGTCGACACTTAAGAACAGAAAGTCTCGACACTATCTGACAGTTAGAGAATTTCAAGAAGTGACTGGTTGACATGATAGCTGCCGATCCAGCCGGTCTACAGCAACTGTCAGAGAAATCAGAAGTTTGTTATGAACCGGACCAGCCGGTTACCATGAAGGAAGCCTATAAATAGGCATCCATAGTTTATAGAAGGGTTGTTGTAGTTGTGATTAAGAAACAAGAGTTACAGCTTGAGAGAATACTTAAAGTAGTTGATTAGATTAAATCAAGAAGTGATACACAGAGGATCAACACAAGAAGATCTGTCAGTTCAACTGCAGATCTAAGAAGTTGGAGAGAGAGAGCTCCAATCAAGAATTCAGCCTTTGGAACTAAGGCTGAGAAGAAGGATTCAGAAACATCTGGATCTCAAGAAGCAGAGGTCAATGAACAACTGCAGAAGATTCAGACTAATTCAGTTCTAACTCAAGAAGCTTTGAAGGAAGCTAAGTCAGTTTGGATCTAACTGAGTTCTTCCAAGAACTCTTCAAGAAACTCTCAACTCCTCTCTTATTTTCTGAGTTGTAGAGTTAGCTATTGTATTTCTATTTTAACTTGTAGGATCCATTGGATCTGAGAGAATTGTAAGCCTATATTATAAAGGCTAAGGGTAGGGCTTGATTGCCTGAGTGTAGGAGTTGAAGAACTCTGAGTGTAGGCCTTAATTGGCTGAGTGTAGGCCTGGGGGGCTGAGTGTAGGCCTTGGTGGCTGAGTGTAAGGCTTTGGGCCTGAGGTGTAGGAACCTAGTTGGGTTCTGAGCTAGTGGAGAAGTTTGGCCGAATCTAGTACACTGCTAGATAGGCAAAGGGGGAAAGTTGATGTACCCAAAGATTGGGGAACCACTATAAAATCTTGTGTATTCTGTGCTGTGATTGTGCTGTGTTGTGAATTGCTGTGTTTGCTGTGAGAACTTATTCAGAAATCTGTGTTATAAACTGTTGTGCTGCCAACAAAGCTTTAAAAAGGTTTTGGTCACCTATTCACCCCCCCCCCCCTCTAGGTGTTTAGGTACCATATCTTTCAACTAGGGTTAGGTTTTTGAGGTGTCTACCTTGCTCCAATTCTTTTAAAGTTCCTACCAGAGATCTTAAGTTACATTAACCTCAATTCTACTGGGTTTCCAGGGCCATGCAAGGGCATTTGCCCCCATGTACTTCATAACCCTCAAAAGTCATTCCTTAGGGTTTTGGGTTGAACCCTAGGGCAAATCAAGCCTAAATCATCTCATTTTCCTCAAGAGGGTGACATTGTCCATGCCAAGTCAGTGTCCAGAACCTCTGCCTCTGTTGAGGGGAGGGGACCACCCTAAGTCCATAGTGCACTTGTGGTCAAAAATACCCTCTTAAGGCCAAACTAGGGTTTGGTGATTCCCTAACCAAAACATATCCAAATGTACTCAAATGTTGTACAGAACTAGGTCTTGATGCCAGGGACCACTCCACAAAATTCGGGAGGGTTTGGAGGCCATTTGACCACTTAATTAAATTACCATATCTTTATTAAATAAAAGCAAAAAACGTTAGGAAAAGTGTGTCCAAAAATTCTGAGTTTTGGGCAGACCCTAGGTATAGCTAGGTTAGGCTCCCTGCCAATATTTCAATTGATTTGGACCAGGGATGAGGTGTGGGCACTCAGTTTAATGACTGCCTAGCCCTAAGGGTATGTCCCACCAAAATGGGTGCCCTGGTCAGACCATGCACCCAAATTGGTTCAAACCAATTTTAAAATAAAGTAGACACAAAAAACTACAACTTTCATGTTGGAGGTTTTCCAACCAGGTGAGTCTAGGTATTTTTAAAAATTAAAATCAAATAATACTAAAACTGTGACATAAATCAAAATATCAAAATTTAATATCCTATAGTTTAGAATCAGGAGAAGCACGAATCTTGACGCAGATTCGACGGAATCCCGTCATCTTCTACATTGAGCCAACGGCCAGGATCCATCCTGCCTGGAGCCATTTCCAAGCCCTGCCGCCGGCGATCCAGCCCCTTCCCCGGCCGGCCACCGCCACCAGCACCTCCTCGCCTTTTGAGGTGGTGGCTATCGCCAGGCGGCGGCTCTGCCGCTGGAGAGGCGTTTTCGGCGGTTATAGCAGGATCATTTTTAACCGAAAACCATGAAAATCCTGGTTTTGATCGGGCTCAATTGAGCCCGAAACTTAAACCTAAGGAGTCCTATGATCTACCCGTGAGATAAGGAGAGGGGGAGGACCTTCCTGGCGGCCTGAATGCGGGAGAAGCGGCGGGATGCCATTGTTGACGGCAGCGGCGCTCGGCTTCTGCAACAGCACAGTGGGACAGCCCGTCTCCTCCAGGTAAAGGCTCGAAAATGTTCCCCTCTGCCCACTGATGGTGTTTAAATGACAATTGGGGAGGGGGGCAGCTGGTTCTTCAATGCCCATCAACACCATTTATGGTGTGGCTCGGGTTGAGTGGAGGGGGGCTGAATCCACCCCTTGGTGGCCGGGAAATGGCTGGAATCAACTCCTCTTCCCTAGAGGAGTTGATTGAAGCCATTAAAGGTGGCTGTTAGCCTCCCTTTGCCGGCTCCACTCTCTCCCTTCCTCTCCCCCATCTTCTCTCTCCACCATTAACATGGAGGGAAGCTCCCTTCTCTCTCCTAGTCACCCCTGGTTGACTGGTCAACTCCATAGGCTAAGTGCAGCCCACTTAGTCATGATGATCATGAAAGTTAGGTTAGCCTAAGGAAGAAGTGGTTTGGGCTTGGGTTAACCCCTTTGGGCTAGGTTTGACTTGGCTTAAATTAGGGTTGACCTGGGTCAATTGGATCATCTGGGTTGACCCCATTCAGTTTTTGGTGACCCATTGGCTTCCCCTAAGGTCTAGGTAGGGTTATATAGGGTTACCTTTCACTTTGGAGGTCACATACCCTTAGTAAGGGTACTTTGACCAAATTAGGGGCTTGAGTTGACTTGAGTCAACCTGGCCTCTAGGGCTGACCCCAATGTGTCCATAGTGACCCATTGACCTCACTTTAGGGTTAGGAGGGTATAGGTGGGGTCCTCTAGGCTGGGAGTAGGTCAATTGACCCTAAGTAGGATAGTTTGACCCATTTAGGGCCAGGGTTGACCTTGGTCAACTGAGCCTCTTTGGTTGACCCCAATGGGTCCTTATGGCTTTAAAGGGCCTCCCAAGGTATTAGGGGGTGTTGTGGTAGGGTCTTGGGGTCAAGGTGTAGCCCATGGTCATCCTAAACCATTGTTCAGAGTTCTACTATTTGCAGACCATGATGAGTTTCCACATTTTGTCTCCTATCTCTTGGCCCATTCCTGGTTTCCTAGGGTTTGTCATGACCTAGTCATGGACAAAACCACTCCTACAGGTCTAGTTGAAAATGGGATGTTACATACATTCCTTGCTCCACCTGAATCCGGTCCCGGATATCACAAACTATGCTCATGCTGGCCAAATACTCTGCATACTCTACCGAAGGAGCCTTGAAAACTAGAGTAATTTCCATCTCCTTGATCATCTGAGCCAACTCCATACTCATTAACTGAGACTCTGGGCTAGAGCCTGACACTTTTTTACTCAAGGCATCGGCTATCGAGTTCGCTTTCCTGGGTGGTAGTTCATGGTGAACTCATAGTCGCATAGAAATTCCAACCACCGTCGTTGTCTCAGGTTCAACTCCTTCTGAGTGTGGACATACTTCAAGTTTTTGTGATCGGAAAAGATCTCGCAATGGATGCCATATAGATAATGCCTCCAGACCTTCAAAGCGAACACCACTGCTCCCAACTCCAAATCATGAACCGGGTAGTTAATTTCATGTTTCTTTAACTGCCTTGAAGCATAAGCGATTACGTGCCCGTGTTGCATCAATACCGCTCCCATCCCTTGATATGATGCGTCCGTGTAAACCTGAAATCCTTCCTTTGTAACGCCCGTATTTTTCGTCGAATGATTGCATACGCTTGATGGGCGTTACATTGGCTTTGACCGTTGTTCGAGCATGGTTTTCACGCGGGCTTTCGAGTGGCTATTTTGGTAGCCTAGTTGCACGATTCCCCAGCAAGCCGGCATCCAATTTTGGGGACTCGGTGAGGCCTCTTAGGGAATGCTTGCACCTTTTTAAGCCTGGGTCAGGTTGCTCAAAACGGGTTGATTGCAAAAAGGGGTAAAAAGTCCTTAAGGAAGAAATGGTCTAGGACGAAACAGAAATACTTTTCAAAACAGTGAAAAATGGTCATTGTTTTGAGTGACACGGGCGTGACCCAGGGCGTGTCTAGCTCGGGATGCGGTTTGGCTTTATGGTCGTCGAACTTCGTTCGACGAAGTTGCGGGAGGAACATGCCCCCCCCCCCCCCCCCGAACCGGGCGTGTCGGGGCGTGACCTAGGGCGTGACCTCCTTGACTCGACGAATTTTCTTGCGGCGAGTTGAGCTCGACGAATGGGGTACACGCCCCGTGACACGGGCGTGTCACGGGTCGTGTCCCGCTATGTCGAGTGTCGAGTGTCGAGTGTCGAGTGTCGGGTGTCGAGAGAGGGGACACGCCTATGACAGGGCGTGTCACAGGGCGTGTCCAGCTTTGTCGAAGTCTCGACACTTTTGGTCGACGAGATGTCGGGCACGGGTTACACGCCCTAGGTCACGGGCGTGACCGACCCGTCCCGGGCGTGTACCCGGCCGTGTACCTTGTCGATAAATTTGAAATTTTCGGATTCTGCGCCACTTAAGGTACACTCCCTGTGACACGGGCGTGTCACAGGGCGTGACAGGGCCGAAAATCGACTTTTCAGTTTTTTTGTGCTGTTCGTTTCTCTGATTCTGGATCAAGCGGTCCAGCTCTTTCCTGGAAGAAGTAAAGCCGAGAAGAGAGTTTATTTCTCCTCACTTCATCCTTCTCCACCCTCTTCATCATTTTCTTCCTCATTCCAAAGGGCATTCAAGGGAGCAAAGCTAGACAAGGGAAATAAAGAGAGGAGCAGCCGTCGCGGTGTTGTATCGGTCAGGCAAAGCGGTGTTCTCCACCCTTGCCAATCTTGTTTTGTTCTTTGATTCTTGCAAGTGTAGCTAGTTTTCTTGCCACTCTTGTTTTTTTTTGTTCTTTCTCTTGATTAAATTGCACTTTGTCTAAGATGCTAGCTTTGTCATCTCTATCTTGACTCTACCCATGAATAATCTTGTCTTTCAAGAATTTCCCAATCTATGTGCTTACCTCTTGTTCATCTAATTTTGCCATGTTTTACCTTGTAGTCCTCTATTATTTCCCTTTCTTGTTCATACAATTAGAGATCTTGTTGTGTTAACCTGCGTGGTTACTTGTGGGGTTCGCTTATGGTGAAGTAGAGACCCAAATTCTATCAAGTTTGACATAACTTGGGCAAATTGTAGTCATGAGTGGGGACGATGAAATGAAACGGGTTTAGCTTGGATTATGATGAGTTTTGCGAGGCGAATGATGAACCATGGCAGGAGCGTTGGTGTGAGGATTCGGGAAGGGGTGGTGTGGTTTCAGCCTTGGTGGCCATCGGGTTTTGATTTGTTATGTAGAGCACCGTTTTGGCCCCGATTTGCGCTGGATTTTATTGGTGCGTTCCACTTTAGGGCCGCCACCAAAAGAACCTTGCGGAATCGAACTTAACCGTTGCCTATGTTTCACTAGTATAGTTGTTTCTTGTTCTAAAGATGATGGAATGGGCATGTGTATTGCCTTTTCGCTCTGCGGGTTGAGCAGGACTTGATGAGAATTTCATGCACTTGATGCGTTACATGTTGGGTTGGCAATGTTTAACATTTATTTTCCACCCTGTCTTTTCACTTGTTTACATGAAATTTCTACGGGGTCGGTAAGCCCCTTCGTTATATTTTATGAACGTAATGCTCTATTTTGTAGCTTTGATGATGATGAGGTGTTCTTTCTTGAATGCCTCAGGTGCAGGTTGTAGCCGGTGAGCGGCTAGTGCTTGGGTAGAGTCTCTTTGGAGCTAGCCGAGCTTACTTAGCGAGGTAGTTCTTTACTTTGTTGTACAGACATACATACGCCCCAATGGGTTCGTGTCTGCTTGTTGGCGCCCATTGTGGGTTCTTTACTTGCTACATATGAATGCTAGACTGCTACTATGAATCATTTGAATGAGATGATGTCTACTTGCTCTGGGAAGGGTTTATGGTAGGTTGCATAAGGTATTTTTAAGTTAAACAAAACCTATTATTGTATAACATTCATAACATGTTTTGGTCACTTAACAAGTATTTTCCAAACAACGTAAAAATAATGATTTCTTATATTATTATAAATCTAGAATGCATATAGGAGATCGTCATAAGTAAACTAAAGTATTTTCCGCCGCGTACAAACACACGTTTTGATCCCTAAGGCCGAGGGATACGGCCATCAAACTAAACAGTTTTCTTATATATAACAGATGATTTTCAACTACTAAGTAAGCGTCGAGGCTTTGCCTGAGCGTGTGCAGTTATCCCCTGCACGACGCGGCATCATAACACGTAGTTCCTCTTACTCTGATACGATGTACTGGTTGGGGAAATGTGGGTTGTGACAGTTGGTATCATAGGGAGGTTTGCTTGACAATTGGTCGGGCAAACTTTCCTTTTAGTCATTATTAGGCATCATCATATCATACACACACCGAGGTGCCATCAGTATGTCTTGGCCGAAGCACGCACACTACACTCATGGCATGAACAGAAGTATACATGGCATATTATGTAGTATGGGATGCATAATATGTGGTTGTATATGGATCCACCATAGGGCCAACATGTGCGGGTTATGTAGTATGAGATGCATAACCTCACCACATGGATGCGACTAGCACGTTTTCTTTTGTTCGTTGCATGCAATGTTATGTAATATGGGATGCATAGCATTGTGATGCGTACGACCGCTCATGGCATGCATGAAGGCCTTTTCTAGAATGCATAGCACATCACGCATAACATAACATTGCATGAGCACAACGTGTCAAGCTAAAGATCTACATGATGACACCTGTACACACATGGTTTTGGGTCAACTACAGTCATGCATTCATCGGTTAGGCACAAGTTAGTGGGATGATGGTGAGTCATCTTTAGGCTAGGCATAACATCATTCTCAAACTCCCAGAGCAAGTTAGCAGTTGATGTTCATATTTATATATGCCTTGTCTGTACAGTGTCGTTATGTGTTGCTTGTTTGGTTGAGTTTGATTTCGTGTGAAATGGTTTATAGGATGTCGAAGCGTCCAGTGACAAGGCAGACTCCCCAATCTGAGGGCGAGTCTTCGGGCGCGCAAAACAATGCCCTGATCGATAGCCTACGACAAAGTAATGAGGCTTTGACTAGGCAGGTGAAGGATGTGCAGTCCCAGCTCCAAGCTATGTCATCAGCGATGTCTGGGCTAGCACCAAGAGTGCAAGAGACTGTCAGAGGCCCCGCTGTTTCTACTCCTTCCGTGGCGTCGATACCCCCAGTTGTGGTTCCTCCTGCGATGACTTTTATCTCGCAGTTTCAGCGACTTGGACCACCTACCTATGATGGAAAAGCGGACTTTGTGATCTTGGATGATTGGGTAATCACGTTGGAAGAGATGTTTGTCTATTCTGGCATTACCGAGGACCAGAAGGTGATGCTTGCTGCCTATAAACTAAAAGGGGTAGATAAAGGTTGATGGTTGTGAGAGAAGGAAAGCCTAGTGGCAGGATGTTCGTGGGAAGCCTTCAAAGAAATGTTACGGCGCAAGTTTCTGCCGTCAGTGGAAAGGGACCGCCTGATGAATGACTTTTTGTACCTAAAACAGAGGAAACTCACAGTTAGTGAGTATGAAATTGAGTTTAGCAAGCTAAGTCGGTTCTCTCCGAGCTTGGTGACTACAGAAGCTGACCGAGTAAAGAGATTTCTTGGCGGACTCCTGAGCGATGTTCAGCAGTTCGTAAGCGCTTATGGAGCGACGAGTTACGCCACTGTGGTTGAGGCTGCTTTGAAGGTTGAAGCTATAAAAAATGCAAAACAAAGAGGGCAGCTGATGAGGAAGGATAAGAGAAAGCTGGTGGGAGGGAAGAGCTCCCAAGAACCAGACGTAAGAAAGAAGAGTAAGAAGACATGTAGCTTCTGTGGCCGATCAGGCCACCCATTTGAGAAATGTTTCAAGCGGTTGGGGATGCAGAAGAAGAAGCAGGTGCACGTCATTCAGGGTGCGCCAACCAGAGAATTGGAGTGTACAAGTTGTGGGGGAAGAGGTCATGATGTGGGCCGCTGCTGGGTCAAAGACAAGGTGTGATTTCAGTGTGGCAAACAGGGACATCTCAAGGCAAGGTGCCCACAAAACCAGCCCGTGCTGCAGCCAGTGCCACTCCAGGCTTTGCCTATGCCTCCGCGGTTGGACAAAGGAAAGGGGAAGGTCAATGTGATCTCTTCAGAGGAATCTCAGATGTCACCTCAGGTTATTTCAGGTTCACTTCCTTCCTCTGGTTCACGTTTTGTTATGACTCTTACGCGTAGTTCTTAGCTGCATATGTACCCTTATAGGAAACTTTAAGGTAAAGAACCGTGGGGCGCGTGTTCTCTTCGATTCTGGCGCGACCCATTCATTTGTGGCTCGAACCTTTCTGGATCGGTATCATTTGACACCAGATCGAGTGGGGAATGCCTTTTTGATGAAGTTTCCTTCTGGTGCTTCTGTGGTTGCAGACTAGGGTCTTCTTGATTGTCCCATTTTGTTGGGGGATTTCTTAGCGAAGGCTGATTTCAAGGTGATCGATTTTGAAAGATTTTGACGTTATCTTGGGCATGGACTGGTTAACCCGCTATGACGCCGTCATCCAGTGCAAAGGAAAGCGCGCTCTTGGATTTATCAAGACAATGGTCAGCCGGGAAGTGTTTATGGTGATTTTTGCCAGGATTCTCCAGGGATTCAGCGGTATGTGTTCGGACGTTGTTTGTTTCCGACTGTTTTGCTTGTCTAGTCTCAGTTGTGGGGACTAGTGCTGTTTTGCCGCGTTTGGAGGAGATTCCTGTTGTGCGTGAATTTCCAGATGTTTTTCCTACTGATCTCCTAGTCTTCCACCGATCGTGATGTCGAATTTGTCATTGATTTGGAGCCGGGTACGCGGCCTATTACGAAAACCGCCGTACAGAAGGCCCCGCGTGAGCTAGCAGAGTGACGTACACCATGGATGACTTATTGGCAAAGGGGTTTATCAGGCCAAGTTCATCACCTTGGGGTGCACCGGTGTATTGTGAAGAAGAAAGATGGGTCGATGCGGCTTTGCATCGATTACAATGATTAAACAAGGTGACGATTAAGAACAAGTACCCACTGGCAAAAATTGATGATTGTATTGATCAATGCGTGTGGCAGTTCAGTATTTTCGAGATTGATCTCCGCGGGCTATCATCAGCTAAAGGTTCAGGAGTCTGATATTTCCGCGGGACTGCGTTTTCGATCGAGACATGGCCATTTTGAATTTCTTGTGATGTCGTTTGGTTTGACAACAACCCACTCAGCCTCATGGATAGATGAACCGGGTGTTCAAGGACTACTGGATAGGTTGTGGTGGTTTTTATTGACGACGTTCTCGTCATACTCCCGTAAGTGCTCCTCATGAGGAGCATGAACACGAGTCACGAAGACACAACACTTGCAGATGAACCAAGCATTTAAAGCTAAGAAATGCCGAGTTTGGTTGCCTCAGGTATGCATTTCTGGGTCATGTTATAATAATCAACATGGAAATTTCAGTGGAGACACTTACTTAACGGCACGCAGTGTAAAATCTTTACGGATCATAAAAGTTTGAAGTACGTCTTCACGCAAAAGGAACTTAATCTGCG
>CM077153.1:243445966-243543466 GCA_039583875.1 Platanthera guangdongensis
TTGATGTGTTTTGAGTTTACTTGTGCAGGTTAGTATTTGCAGAAAATGAAAAAAAAACAAAAATGAAAAAGTTTCTAAGGTCATGTGTCGACACCCAGAGGGAAAGTGTCGACAACTTAAGAAGCCTTGTGTCGACCCTGCACCCAGGCAAGCAGTGTCGACAATTGGAGTCATTGTGTCGACACCAGGGATGCAGAGTCGACACCAGATAGAAAGTGTCGACACAAGGAGCTGTGTCGACACTCAGTGAAGATAGTGCAGTGAAGCAGTGTCGACCCTTAGTAGTTGTGTCGACACCCAGAGAAACTGTGTTACATCAGAAAGTGTCGACACTTGGAGGCTGTGTCGACACTCAGCAAAAGTCAGCAGAGACTAAGTAAAAGTGTCGACACAAGGAAGAATGTGTCGACACTCAGCAGAAGACTCAACACTTGAAGTAAGTGTCGACACCCAGAACAATGTGTCGACACTCAGCTGAAGACTCGACACTTAGCAAAGTTCAAGTATATTCTAAGTAGAAAGTGTTGACACAAAGGAGATGTGTCGACACTCAGCCAGAGTCTCAACAGAAGAAGTATGTGTCGACACAAGGAGCTGTGTCGACACTTAGCAAGTATCAACACTGAAGACATGTGTCGACACCAAGAAGCAGTGTCGACACTGACAAGTTCAACACATGAAGATGTGTCGACACAAAGGAGTTGTGTCGACACTTACAAGAATTCAGCAATTACTGAAGTACAAGTACTTGTGTCGACACACATTATCAGTGTCGACACATGAAGAAGAAGCTGTGTCGAGATATAAAATCTACAACACAAGGAGTTGTGTCGACACCTTGTAGGCTAGTGTCGACACTTAGACAACTTGTGTCGACACTTGGTCTATAAGTGTCGACACTTAAAGACAAACAGTCTCGACACTTTCAGACAGTTACAGAATTTTCAAGAACTGACTGGATGACTTGACAGCTGCCATTCCAGCCGGTCTACTGCACCTGTCAGAGTTGTCAGAAATCAGTTATGAACCAGACCAGCCGGTTACCATGAAGAAGGCATATAAATAGGCTTATGATGTCTACAGAAAGTTGTTGTCAAGTTGTCCAAGTTGTTCAGTAATAACAAAGAAGAAGATCTAGCTATTCCTTGAAGAGTCTAGTGAAGATCTAAGTTGTTGGAGAGAGAGAGCTTCATCCAAGAAGTCAGCCGTTGGAACCAGGCTGAGAAGAAGGGTTCAGATTTATTCTGAATCTTAAGTAGCAGAGATCAAGGATCAACTGCAGAAGAGGTCAATCTTTATTGAGTTCTACATTCAAGAAGCTTTGAAGAAAGCCAAGTCAGATTGATTTCAGCTGAGTTCTTCCAAGAACTCATCAAGAATCTCACAACTCTTCTCTCTTGTCTCTGAGTTGTTGAGTTACAATTGTTGTATTCATATTATCTTGTAGGATCCTTAGGGATCTGAGTCTTTGTAAGCCTGTAATTATAAAGGCTAAGTGTAGGGCTTGAGTGCCTGAGTGTAGGAGATTTGAATCTCTGAGTGTAGGCCTATTGTGGCTGAGTGTAGGCCTTGGTGGCTGAGTGTAGGCCTTGGTGGCTGAGAGTAGGCTTTGTGAGAAGCTGAGTTGTAGGGCCTTGTGCCTGAGCTGTAGGAACCTATTTTGGGGTTCTGAGATAGTGGAGAAGTTTGGCCGAATCTAGTTCTCTACTAGATAGGCGAAGGGGGAAAGTGGATGTACCCAAACCTTGGGGAACCACTATAAAACTGTGTGTCTACTGGTTGATTGTGTAATTCTGTGATTAGCTGCTTGTGTGCTGTGATAAAATAACTAGAACTCTGTGATATTATCTGAATTCTGCCTAAAAAGTTGAAAAAGATTTAAGTCACCTATTCACCCCCCCCCCCTCTAGGTGATTAGGTACAATATCTTTCAAGTGGTATCAGAGGGAGGTTCCTCAAAAAGGACATAACTGTCTGAGTAGATCCTGTTGGCAGATTCAGTCTAAGTCAAATTACAGAATCAAGAAAATCAAGAACCATGAGTTCCACTGAGAATCATAAGGAAGTGGGATCCATGAAGCTACCCATTTGCGGAAAGGAAATCTTTGGCATTTGGAAGGAAAGGGTGAGACTGTTTATGGAAGCCTCAGACCCTAGGATTTATATCACAGTGAAAGAAGGGCCATATGTGCCACATGAAGGTTTCAGTCTTAGATGCCAATCAGAGAACACCTAAGGATTTCTCTGAAATGACAAAGGATGAGATTGTTCTAGCCACTATGGATAAGAGGGCTCAAAATATCATTGTGAGTGCCATAGATGATGCTACTTTTCAGAATTTGATACACTATAAGACAGCTAAAGAGATGTGGGATACTCTTATTGTGTATATGGAGGGTTCTGAAGAAGTAAGGCAAGACAGAAAATCCTTGCTCAACCAAGAATATGAAAGTTTTAGACAAGGTAAAGCTGATAGCATAACTAAATGCTATAAGAAGTTTTACAGGATTGTGAATGAGCTCATGTCCTATGCAGAGAGTTCAGTAATTATGAACTCAATGATAAATTTCTAAGGTCCCTAACAAAAGATTGGGACACCAAGATCTGTGCCATTAGGGAAATGGTAAAGTTGGCAGAAATTCCTCCACCAACACTATTTGGAAAACTGCTATCCTATGAAATGCAGTTGATGGTGAGGAAAGAAGAGGAGAAATATACAAGAAATGAATATAAAGAAAGGACAGTGGACCTTCAAAACAGAAGCCCCCAGAAAGTACAGAAGTAAGTCACCAACTCCACCACCAAAAGTAGCTGAAACTGAAGTCAGATGAGTCAGCAAGTATAAAGTCTGAAAGCAGTGAAAGTGATGAGGACTTTGCTGCCTTCACAAGACACTTTCAGAAGTTCTTAAAGAAGAAACAGTGGAGGACAAGGCCATCTACTTCACAGGGTAAAGAAGACTATTATCAGAATAAAAAGTCTTCAAAGAAAGACAGGAAAAAGTCCAAGTCTAGCAAAGCTACACTATCAAAAATTGTATGTTATTGCTGTAATAGACAAGGACATGTTGTTGCAGATTGTCCAGAAAAAAGGAAGGAGTCTAATGATAAGAAAAAGACTCAATTCAAAGGCAAGAAGGAAAGATCTTTTGTTGCCAAAAAGGAAAAGAGCCTGTCAGATATTTCTTCATCAGAAACTGAGTCAGATGCTGAAGCATATATAGGACTGTTTGCTGAGGAAGAAGAAGAAGAGTTCATTCAGATCATGAACTCTATATATGAACAAGATGACAGTCAGTGCCAAGGGCTAATGACATTGACAGAAAGTTGACAAAATCCTGGAGCAGCCAGGACCTAGTAAGGTACAACATTGTTCTTTCAGTTCAATTTCTTGTGCTAGTTCAGAAACAGATTCATCATCATCAAGTGATGAGAGTGCATCTGAGTCTGAAGAGGATATTCATCAGTTGATAGATGAATATAAAGTTCTGTTG
This sequence comes from Platanthera guangdongensis, assembly GCA_039583875.1. Taxonomy (NCBI): domain Eukaryota; kingdom Viridiplantae; phylum Streptophyta; class Magnoliopsida; order Asparagales; family Orchidaceae; genus Platanthera; species Platanthera guangdongensis. The sequence goes on from CM077153.1 coordinate 243,449,460, forward strand.
CAAGCATTTAAGAAATGCAAATCCTTGGCCAAGAGTCAAGCTAAGGAGATTGCAAGTCTCAAAATGGCTGCAACTGATTATGAGAAGATGTTTGATCAAAAGCTAAATGAGATAGCCAGACTGAAGCACATAACTGTGATTCAGATGGGGACTATATCATTTAAGAATGATCAAATCAAGAGTCTGGAGATTAATCTTCAGAAGGAGAAAGACTTAGTTGCTAGGTTTTCTAAACCTAAGTCAGTTCTACCCTTAATTGATGAATTTGTTCATCACAAAGGTAAAGCTGGACTGGGATTTACTAAACCAGCTAGGACTGTCAAGTCCAAGTCCAAGGGCAAAGCCCCAACTCTCAACAAGCCAGCTGTAGATAAAACAGCTAAGACTGTACCTAAGCAAAGGTACAATAAGTTTGAGTGTTGGTGCTGTGGCAAGGTAGGCCACTTTGCAATGGACTGTTGGCACAATGCTAGTGCCAAAGTGAGTAGCAAACTGCCTGTTGGAAAACCTACAGGTAGCTTTGTTAGGAAGCAAACTAACCAGTACCAAGGACCCAAGAATTCTTTGGGTTCTAAGGTTCACTAATCTGTTTTGCAGGTGAGTCCAAGTGGCCATGCCCCAATATGGTACTTGGACAGTGGATGTTCCAGACATATGACTGGAACAAGGGGTTTACTAAAGGACTACACACCCATCAAGGATGGTCCAAAAGTCACCTTTGGTGGTTCTGAAAAAGGGATCATCAAGGGATTTGGTAACATATCTAACTCCTTATTACAATTACTCAAGTGGCCTATGTTAAAGGTTTGAAACATAACCTTATTAGTATAAGTCAATTGAGTGATGTAGGATATGACATCTCATTTGTCAAAGATGGTTGTCATATCAGGAGGTCAAATGATCAAGAGATCATTTTGACTGGTTATAGAAAAAGGAATGTCTACTGCCTAGACATTATGGTTGAGAACAATGGTTCTCCAGTATGTCTTGTAGCTGATGAGACAGTCTCTCATTGTGTCAAATGGCACAAGAGGCTAGCCCATCTAAACTACAAGACAATTGGCAAACTCTTTAGTAAAGAGTTAGTGAGGAATGATCCTCAAGTTAAGTGTATTAAAGATGGTATTTGCTCAGCTTGTCAAAAGGGCAAGCAGACTAGATCCACCTTTAGAAGCATTGAAAACAAAGATGCTGTGAGGTGTTTATACCTCTTGCATATGGATCTCTTTGGTCCAATGCCAGTTCACAGCCTAGGTAGGAAGGTCTATACCTTTGTAGTTGTAGATGACTACTCAAGGTTTTCCTGGGTGTTCTTCCTTAGACAGAAATCTGAAACACCTAGTGTCTTCTATAGCTTTGTCAAACAAATTCAGAATGAACTAGCTAGTACAGTGGTCAAAATAAGAAGTGACCATGGTACTGAATTTCAGTCTGATAGCATGACAAAACTATGTGAAGAATTTGGGATATTTCAAGAGTTTTCTTCACCAAGAACACCTCAGCAAAATGGCATTGCTGAGAGGAAGAATAGAACCTTGATTGAGGCTGGTAGGACCCTATTAAGTGATACATCACTACCAGAATATTTCTGGGCTGAAGCAGTTAATACTGCATGTCATGTTATTAATAGGGCTACCATTACTAAAAGCCTCAACAAGACCCCCTATGAGGTTGTGAAAGGCAGGAAAACCAAACCTATCCTACTTCAGGATCTTTGGTTGTAAGTGCTTTATACTTAACAATGGAAAGTCTTACTTGACTAAGTTTGCTGCCAAGTCCCAAGAGGGAATTTTTGTTGGGTACAACAACAATAGTAAGGCTTATAGAGTCTACAACTTGTCTACACAAGTTGTAGAAGAGACTGTACATGTAGTATTTGATGAAACTAGACTTATTAACAATGAGTTGTCTAGTAGTATTTGCAGCTCCACAGGTATAACAAAGAAGATGGACAAGCTCACTATAGAAGAAGAACCTACTGCAAGACAGCAAGTAGAAGAAAGTGGCTGCTGTCCAGGGGGGAGTACTACATGTACCTAATACAAATGAAGTTCAAGGAGTGCAGCAAAATGAAGAAACTGAAGAAGTTCAACCTGAAGTCAGGATGCCTCCAGCCAATAGGCATCTTAGAGATCATCCAGTAGAACAAATCATTGGTGATCCAAGACAAGGGGTACAAACAAGGAGCAGAAATCTGAATGCAGCAATCTACTCCAGTTTTCTATCCCAAGTTGAACCAAAGAAGTTTGAAGAAGCCATCCTAGACCCTCATTGGATTGAGGCAATGCAAGAAGAGCTGAATCAGTTCAAAAGGTGCAAGGTCTGGGAGCTTGTTCCTAAACCAAAAGACCACAACATAATTGGAACCAAGTGGATCTATAGGAACAAGATGGATGAACATGGAGTCATCATTAAGAAAAAAGCAAGATTGGTTGCTAAAGGATATAGGCAGGAAGAAGGTATTGACTTTGATCAAACCTTTGCTCCAGTAGCCAGACTGGAAGCCATAAGGATGTTCCTGGCCTATGCAACCTTTCAAGGATTTAAAGTTTACCAAATGGATGTCAAGTCAGCATTTTTGAATGGTAATCTAAAAGAGGAAGTCTATGTGGAACAGCCATCAGTTTTGTTGATTCAACTCAACCTAATCATGTCTATAGACTTAGGAAAGCATTATATGGGTTAAAACAAGCCCCTAGGGCTTGGTATGAAACCCTTGTCTAGTTTCCTCATTGAGAATAAGTTCACAAGGGGGAAAATAGACAAGACTCTATTCCTTAGGGAATCCAGAGGCAAAGTAATACTAGTCCAAATATATGTAGATGACATTAATATTTGGGTCTACTGAAAGTAGCCTTTGCAAAAAGTTTGCAAAACTAATGCAAGGTCAATTTGAGATGAGTAGTATGGGAGAGCTTAAGTTCTTCTTGGGTCTCCAAGTAAGACAGACTGAGAATGGATTATCCATATGCCAGTCCAAGTTCACCCTAGAACTCATAAGGAAGTATGGTATGGATTCATCCAGTACCATGAAGACTCCTATGGGGTCAAGTATGTCTCTTAGCAAGGATGATGCAGGGAAACCTGTAGATGAGTCTTTGTATAGAGGGATAGTTGGCTCCCTATTATATTTGACTGCAAGTAGACCAGATATCATGTATGCTACATGTGTCTGTGCAAGGTATCAAGCATGCCCTAAAGAGTCTCATTTGACAGCAGTCAAAAGGATATTGAGATATCTAAAGGGCACTCCTTATCTAGGCCTCTGGTACCCTAGGAATGGGGATTTTGAACTAACAGGTTATTCAGATGCAGACTTTGCAGGATGCAAAGAAGACAGAAAAAGCACAACTGGAACCTGTCAATTCCTAGGTGGAAGACTGATTTCATGGAGTAGCAAGAAGCAAACAAGTGTGGCTATCTCCACTGCAGAGTCAGAATATGTGGCTGCAGGAAGTTGATGTGCTCAACTTCTATGGATACAACATCAGCTTGAGGATTATGGATTTCAGGTAAGTAGAACTCCACTATTTTGTGATTCTACTAGTGCTATATCAATTGCACATAATCCTGTTTCCCATAGTAGAACTAAACATATTGAAATAAAATATCATTTTCTTAGGGAGCATGTAGAGAAAGAAGATATTTTACTGGAATATGTTAAAACAGATAATCAACTAGCTGATATGTATACTAAGCCCTTAGAAGAAACTAAGTTCAATAGGTTTAAAATTGAACTAGGTATGATAAAACTTAGAATAAGTTTATAGAAATGGCTAAGTCAAAAGGTGTCGACACACAGAGATATCTGTGTCGACACATAAAAGTGGTGTCGACACTTCAGGAAAAAGGTGTCGACACATCTAGAAAGTTGGTGTCGACACTTCAGAAGAATTAGTGTCGACACATGACAAGTAGGTGTCGATACATCCAAGGTGGTGTCGACACTTAGGCTTTACTCAGAATTCTCTAAGTAAAGTCTCGACTAAATGTCGAGTTATGTGGTGTCGACACATAAACAAGTGTCGACACATATATATGTTGACTAAACTTGTGTCGACACATAGGTGTCGAGACATTACAAGTCAGTGTTGACACTGATCGACAGTGTCGACACAATTTAAGTTAGCTGACCCGCCTTTTCATCTTCAAACCTAGAAAGGTATTAATAGGATTTTGCCTTAGTCTGTCGACACGCTTTTAAAAGTTTCGAGACCAAACTTGTGTGTCGACACCTCTCTTCTCTCAGTTCAAATTCTTCAAACCCTAATGGCGCCAAAGCTTGAGGAGAACGTCAATGAAGGCTATGAACTGGTGCGAGAACGCGTTTGGTGATGCAGACCCGGAGATCAAGACTGTGATAACCCTAGTCACAAACTCAGGGTTAGAATATCTTGTTTCAGAGCCTACTAAAATCTGGAAGAAAGAGGTACTGGAATTCCTAAATGGAGCTAAAGTAGACGACACGATTCAAGATCAAGTCCAGGGTCCATGGTGAGAAGGTTAAGGTTCACCAAAAAGTTTGAGGAAAGTCCTTCAGTTACCAAGAACTAAGGAAGAAGAAGAGGTTACTGCTTCCAGGACCAGAGATGCATTGGCATGGTGTGGTCTGGATTCAAAGATGAAAATTGGATCAGTGTTTAATAGAAAGGGGATGAACAGCCAGGGTAAATTTCTTTCTGAAATTGTTGGCAAGATAATCTTAAGTAAGCCTGGAGGGCATGATAGGGTATCTTCCCATATGTTCAGCATTATGACAAGGATAATCTTCACTTTGAAAACAGATTGGTCTGTTATTATCTTTGAGAAGATTAAAGAAAGTCTGAAAAAGCCCAATTTGGGAAGAATACTAAGTTTATACCTAGCTGGAGGTATACCAGAGGTTATGGGTCAAGCTGCTGGAAGTAAAATCAATCATATGAGGAAAATGGATATGAGGATATTCTCCAGATGGGACAGGGTTTTGTCAAAGGAGATGCCAACCCCTGAGAAAATAATTACTGAGAAAGTAACACCCCAGAAGAAGAAGAAGAAAACTGCTTCAGTGGCTCAGGTTTCCACTAGCAGCTCTGGTAGTGAAGAGCAAGTTGTCTTCACACCTGATGAGAATGAAGAAGGAAATGCTGAGAAGTCTACAGCTCAACAAGATGCTGCAAAGAAGCAGGGGGAGCTACCACCAGCTAGCCCCTTACACCATGATCAAATCCAGGGGGAGCCACTAGTTGTGGAAGAGCCCACTCCTCTTGAGAGTGAGCAAGCTACAAACATCATCCTTGAGGTAATCTCTGAGCTTAATGCTTTATATTTCCTTAAAGTGGATACTGTTTTATCTGATCCATTAGTTAATGTTAATCAGCAAACTCAGCTGGATAGCCAACTCCCAGATGTTGTCATGGAAGACACATCTGTTGAAGTTCAAGTTGTATCTGATCCAGTGGTAGATGAGCCCAGAGTTTCTCCAGCCCATTCTTCACAAGAGTTTACTATGGAAGATCTCTTCCTCAATTTAGATCAAGCAGATCTTGAAAAGGACAATGCTGCTGCTGAGGAGGAGAATGCTCCAGTTGATGGGGAGCAAGTAGTACATGTTGAAGAGCCTGCAAGGCAAGAACCTGAGAAGCCCAAAGAACTTGAGGAGCTACCTAAGGAGAGGGTAGATATAGCCAGCACATCTGCTTCTGAAGATGAGGAGGCTACCAGGGCTAAGAAAAAGAAGTTTCAAGTATTCAAAAGAAGGAGCCAAAGTTATAAAAGGCATTGCAAACCATAGCACCACATCCAGCACTACAGCCAACTCCAACTGTAGATTACAGTGCTCTTATGGTTGCTATGCAGATAAAGCTTGATGAGCACAGACAAGCCATTGAGAAATATGTGGATGAAGGGCAAAAATATTTACAGTTTGATTTGCCCAGGATATAAAGTCTATAAGATTTGAAATGAATCTTAATAAAAAGGAGATGACTGACTGCTTCCACAAGGGAGGGAATGCAGTAGTCTATTTGGCAACTCATCAAGAAAAGATAAAAGTTCAAGTAGATGAACTTGAAGTCAAGCAAGGATATGTACTAGAGAATCAGATCAGAATGAATGACAACTTAACAAAATCTCACAATGCCATTATCACTGAGATGCAGAACATAGCTGCTGGACTGACTACTTCTACTGCTACTGCTAAAGTAGAATTTGACAAAGTATTCCAAGAAGAAATAACTGCTGTTAAGACTGACATCCAAGACTCTCAGAAGATCATCACTAACAAACTCCAAAGGTTGAAACCTTATTTTAAAGATGGAGTCGATTATTTGGATGCCTAAATCAGATTTCAAAAGGATGATTTGAGGGATCACATGGTTAGAGAAGTCATAAAGGGGGAGAGAGTGTTAGTCAAAGCCAGCTCTGATCATGCTAAATGGATTTCTAATTCTATCAGATGCAGAATCTGGGATTAATCCTGCATATCTAGGAGGGGAGCAACCTGAAGTGGCTCAAGTCATCTACCCTCCTCCAGATTTTGATATGGTACATGCTGATATCCAGACCATGTATAGTCCATCTGATGGTACTCAGAAGGTTATCATAGAAAAGGTTGTTCAGCCAGTCTTTGAAGCTATGCAAGAAGCTATGCAGAAAGAAGAAGAAGCCAGACTGTCTAAGAAAAGGTTCAGGGAGCAAGCTGAACAGAGACCAGACTTTGAGCAGTGGAGCCCCACTTCAAGAATATTATCTTAACTGCATGGAAAGCTGCAAAAGATAATATACAAGACAAAAATAAATGGTTTTTTGAACTTGAATGGAGGAAATATGAGACAAGGCAAGAAGCAATAGTCCAATATAGAAGGAAGGTCAAGATGGGAAAGCTACCTCCTACTGCCCAGGAGCCTAGCAAGTACTTTCCCAAGCCATATCATTATTTTGAAAGGCAAAAGATTAAAGCTGAAGAGCAAAGAAAAAGGATTTGAAAGGCAAGAAACTTGCTAACACTGAAGTTGTTGAAGCTCCTGTTCAAGCCAAAGTACAATCTGGAAAAGGGATAGTGATCAAGGAGGCTGAACAAAATAGAATTGATTTTTCTTGAGTTTACAGTTGTAATATTTTGATTGTTAAACACTTTGTAAACTTTTGAAAATGAATATGACAGATATTAGAACAATGTGTTATATGTTAAATCTATTTCATATTTATTCTGTGATGATGTCTATGTATACATGTTTGATTGATACATGTTTATGTTTACCCCTGCTATATATAATCCTGCCTTACATCATTTTGTAATTTTATTATGAATGGTGTATATCATTGACTAAGTGTTATGACTTCTCCAAATAGGGGGAGATTGTTGGGTACATGGTTGTAATGTACCTGATTTGAAGAAGCCTCACCCAACTAAATGATATACATCAAAATGTATTTGATGTGTTTTGAGTTTACTTGTGCAGGCTAAGTATTTGCAGGAAATGATGAAAAAGTTTCTAAGTCCATGTGTCGTCACCCAGAGGGAAAGTGCCGACACTTAAGAAGCCTTGTGTCAACACCCAGGCAAGTAGTGTCGACACTTGGAGTCATTGTGTCGACACCAGGGATGCAGAGTCGACACCAGACAGAAAGTGTCGACACAAGGAGCTGTGTCGACACTTAGTGAAGACAAGTGCAGTGAAGTAGTGTCGACACTTAGCAGTTTGTGTCGACACCCAGAGAAACTGTGTCTACATCAGAAAGTGTCGACACTTGGAGGCTGTGTCGACACTCAGCAAAAGTCAGCAGAGACTAAGTAAAAGTGTCGACACAAGGAAGAATGTGTCGACACTCAGCAGAAGACTCAACACTTGAAGTAAGTGTCGACACCCAGAACAATGTGTCGACACTCAGCTGAAGACTCGACACTTAGCAAAGTTCAAGTATATTCTAAGTACAAGTGTCGATACAAGGAGATGTGTCGACACTCAGCCAGAGTCTCAACAGAAGAAGTATGTGTCGACACAAAGAGCTGTGTCGACACTTAGCAAGTATCAACACTAAAGACATGTGTCGACACCAAGAAGCAGTGTCGACACTGACAAGTTCAACACATGAAGATGTGTCGACACAAAGGAGATGTGTCGACACTTACAAGAATTCAGCAATTTACTGAAGTACAAGTACTTGTGTCGACACACATTATCAGTGTTGACACATGAAGAAGAAGCTGTGTCGAGATATAAAATCTACAACACAAGGAGTTGTGTCGACACCTTGTAGGCTAGTGTCGACACTTAGACAACTTATGTCGACACTTGGTCTATAAGTGTCGACACTTAAAGACAGACAGTCTCGACACTTTCAGACAGTTACAGAATTTTCAAGAACTGACTGGATGACTTGACAGCTGCCATTCCAGCCGGTCTACTGCACCTGTCAGAGTTGTCAGAAATCAGTTATGAACCAGACCAGCCGGTTACCATGAAGAAGGCCTATAAATAGGCTTATGCTGTCTACAGAAAGTTGTTGTCCAAGTTGTCCAGTTGTTCAAGTAATTAACAAAGAAGAAGATCTAGCTATATCCTTGAAGAATCTAGTGAAGATCTAAGTAGTTGGAGAGAGAGAGCTTCATTTAAGAAGTCAGCCGTTGGAACCAGGCTGAGAAGAATGGTTCAGATTTATTCTGAATCTTAAGTAGCAGAGATCAAGGATCAACTGCAGAAGAGGTCAATCTTATTGAGTTCTACATTCAAGAAGCTTTGAAGAAAGCCAAGTCAGATTGATTTCAGCTGAGTTCTTCCAAGAACTCATCAAGAATCTCACAACTCTTCTCTCTTGTCTCTGAGTTGTTGAGTTACAATTGTTGTATTCATATTATCTTGTAGGATCCTTAGGGATCTGAGTCTTTGTAAGCCTGTAATTATAAAGGCTAAGTGTAGGGCTTGAGTGCCTGAGTGTAGGAGATTTGAATCTCTGAGTGTAGGCCTATTGTGGCTGAGTGTAGTCCTTGGTGGCTGAGTGTAGGCCTTGGTGGCTGAGAGTAGGCTTTGTGAGAAGCTGAGTTGTAGGGCCTTGGGCCTGAGCTGTAGGAACCTGTTTTGGGGTTCTGAGATAGTGGAGAAGTTTGGCCGAATCTAGTTCTCTACTAGATATGTCACAACCCGCATTTTTCTCAGTTGTTGACCTCGATTCTTGGCTTTATCAATTGCCTCTACCTTTAAGGCAGCTTCCACCATACCAGCATAACTTGAGGTCGCATACGCACTTGCTAATTGCTGGACGTCACTCCTTAGCCCAGCCAGAAATCGCTTGCTTCTATTTTCATCTGAACTCACCAAGTCTGGGGCAAATCGGCTTAGCTTACTAAACTCGATTTCGTACTCACTAACAGTCAACTGCCTCTGCTTTAAGTGCAGGAAATCATTCATCAGACGGTCCCTCTCGACCGATGGCAGAAATTTGCTCAGAAGTAGCTCCTTAAAGGACTCCCAGGAACACCCGTCCTTCAGACCTTCTTTCTCCCTCAGCCACAGCCCTTTGCCAACCCTTTGAGCTGATATGCGGCTAACATCACTTTCTGATCATCAGTGATCCCGGAGTATGAGAACATCTCCTCGATTGATATCATCCAATCGTCTAAGACCATGTAATCTGCCTTGCCATCATACATCGGAGGCCTAAGTCGCTGAAACTGAGAAATAAAGGTCATCTCTGGTGGCACCACGACCGGAGGCACCAGAGGAGCGGGGGGAACAGGGACAGCTTGACCCACAACAGGGTCCTGAACTCTCGGAATTTGCCCTGCTACAACTGCTAACAAGGACTGGACCTGAGACTGCAAATCCACTACTTGCTTTGACAAGGCTTCATTACTTTGTCGCAGACCTTCTATCATTGCACTGCTCTGCGCACCTGAAGATTCTCCCTCCAATTGGGGAGTCAACCTTGTCGAAGGACGCCTCGACATTCTAATGGAACAACAAAACACTAATCAGACACCTAGCCCACCCACTAGAACCAAACAACATAGTACAAACAATATATACTTAAGTACTTGCTCATGCTGCTAACTTGCTCTGGGATTTTCAATAATGATGATATGCTTATCCTACGATGATTCACTATCATCACACTAATCTCTTGTGCCTAGATCGTGAATGCATGAATTTATATTCTTTTTGACTCAAAAATTATGTGTGTACACATGTCATCCTGCAAATATTTAGCTTGGCACGTTGTGCTTATGCAATGTTATGCTATGCATGATTGTGCTATGCATTCTAAAAAGGCCCTAATGCATGTTATGAGCGGCGTACACATGAAAATGTTATGCATCCCATACTACATAACATTTCCATGCAACGAAAAAGAAAATGTGCTAGCCGCATTCATGTGGTGAGGTTATGCATCTCATACTACATAAACCCTCACATGTTGCCTCCTATGGTGGATCCATATACAAACACATAGTATGCATCCCATACTGCATAATATGCCTCGTATACTTCATGTCATGCTATGAGTGTAGTGTTCGTGCTTCAGCCAAGACGTGTTGATGACATATCGGTGTGTGTATGATATGACTCTAAACACCTAATACTTACAGGGACAGGTTGCCCGACAATTTGTCAAGCAACCTCCCTCTGATACCAACTGTCACAACCCGCATTTTTCTCAGTGTTGACCTTGATTCTTGGCGTTATCAATTGCCTCTACCTTTAAGGCAGCTTCCACCATACCAGCATAACTTGAGGTCGCATAGGCACTTGCTAATTGCTGGACGTCACTCCTTAGCCCAGCCAGAAATCGCTTGCTTCTATTTTCATCGGAACTCACCAAGTCTGGGGCAAATCGGCTTAGCTTACTAAACTCGATTTCGTACTCACTAACAGTGAGCTGCCTCTGCTTTAAGTGCAGGAAAATCATTCATCAGATGGTCCCTCTCGCCGATGGCAGAAACTTGCTCAGAAGTAGCTCGTTAAAGGACTCCCAGAAAAACCCCCTTCTCCTTCCTCTGAACCAGCAGCCCCCCTCCTGTGTGAAAAAATTAGGCGAGTGCGGATCCTCTCGTTCGCAGAATCTTCCGGCGGCCGCCACCGCCGATCCGGTGGATGGAATTTCGATCCGATCACGGCGTTGGAAAGCTCTCGACGAGAGCTTCGAGATCGCGTAAGTTTTTCCCATTTCGGTGACCGTTTCGCCATAGATTTTTTCGGCCCTAACCCCGGTTGTCCGTTTTTTTGTAGATCTCGTCTCCGCGTGCCCCCTTTGGACGGATCTACGTGGTGGAGTATTTTGGTGGATGTTTTCAAGAACGATTTGAGGCAAGTGGATTTCTCCCCTCTTGCGTGCCTCCATGGGTTGTATTTCGCTTTATTAATTCTCCTTGTCGTAGAATACCGAAATAGTATATGTGAGATTAGAAATATTCCTAGGTTAGGGCTTGTGGTCGGCCTAAACTAGGAGGTTATCGGAATTTATTTTAAGTTGAATTCGGCGGGTAGGGGAAATAATTCGGCGGGTAGGGGGAAATAATTCGGCGGGTACGGGGAAATAATTCGGCGGGTAGGGGGAAATAATTCGGCGGGTTTTGGTTGTAGAACTTGGTAGTTTCTAAGTGGTGTTGTCGGTTAGTTTTGGCGCCGAATCGTGGATCCTTAGCATGTGGTAGCTGGGTTTCTGAGGGAGTATGGTACCGGGGAGTTCGAGTCGTGGCCACCACCATTCCCTCCTTTGGACATTTTGGGTTCCTGTAAGAGGTTGAACTTATGTGTGTGGACCCTATGGCGGCCCCTTTAGTACTCTTGAGACACTTGGGACCTGGTTGTTCGGTTGTGACTGTTCTTAGTCTCCGACACAGGTTTGGGATTTGTGCCAGTGCTAATGATTTACAAGTTTAGGACTGTTAGTTCCTTTCATATTGTTCATTTGATGCATATTGGTTCCCTTTTTGTCTCTGCAGGCTTGAGCGGAGTTTGGTACGTTTTAGTACTCGATGCATTTCTTTCACTTTACTGATTATTATACTTACATTTTGTCCCTTTTTGGATTCTTTAGCTGAGATCTTCAGCATCTCTCTTGCAGGGTTGGTAACCCTTTTTTTTTCTTTCTGCTCTTTTCATTCGATTATTATCTGATGTTTCTTTGCCTCCTGTTTTATTATTTCTTGCTGAGGTGTTCTTCTTTGAATGCCTCAGGTTCAGGTCTGTAGCCGGCTGAACGGCTAATTTCAGGAGTTCCCTTTTGGACTGTGTTGTAGCAGTGTTTTCCTCACTTGTTGAGGTAGTTCTTTAGCTTTGTAGTAGTACAGACATGCATGCTCGCCAGTGAGTTTGTGTCAGGTTGTTGACGCTCGTTGGTGATTTTCCTTGGTGATACTAAGTCTTTGCTTAGCTGCTAGTTTACCTGTTTTGTGGTAGTTCACTTGCTCTCTGGGAATGTTTTATGCTAGGTTGCTAGTTACTTTAAAACCTATAAAAAAAGAACTACTATATGTATTGCATGATCAGCATGTTTTATAAAAGCTCAATCATTATTTTCCAAATGCGTAAAAGATTGTTTTCTTTATAAATATTATAAATTGAAATCTAGGGTCTTGCATAGCATAAGTTGTCCTCTTAGGACACTTATGCGCTCTTTTAGGATGTTAAGCATAAATGAAGTATTTTTCCGCTACGTATAAAAATAGTTTTCAAACCGTGGACTATCTGATCCACTGAGCCGAGGGATACGGCCAAATTAATTTAAAAATCAGTTTCTATTCATTTTAACTTATGATTTGAAGGTTTAGAGTGTTGCCTGAGCGTCAGCAGTTATCCCCTGCTTGACATGGCATCACAGCTCGTAGTTATCTCGTGCTCTGATTTATTTATTAATGAGAAAAATGCGGGTTGTGACAAGATAGGCGAAGGGGGAAAGTGGATGTACCCAAACCTTGGGGAACCACTATAAAACTATGTGTCTACTGGTTGATTGTGTAATTTTGTGATAGCTGCTGTGTGCTGTGATAAAATAACTAGAACTCTGTGATATTATCTGAATTCTGCCTAAAAAGTGAAAAAGATTTAAGTCACATATTCACCCCCCCTCTAGGTGATTAGGTACAATATCTTTCAGGCGCTAGCCGATATGGAGAGCGTGACACAGGCTTTGCACCTGGTACTAGCTCAATCATGAAATCTATCTCCCGTTAAGGCGGGGCTCCAGGAAGATCTCTAGGGAACACATCAGGGTATTCTAATACCACTGAAATACTATCCAACGCGGGCTTAGGCTTTGCGACCTCCACTAGTGTAAAGAACAGTTCTACGCCGGCACGAATCGCCTTCACCACCTGAAGAGCAGACACCAACGTCTTGCTCGACCCCTTCGAGCCCGTAAAGGTCGTCTCATGACTAGCTCCCAGCTTGACTTCCTTGCTTCCGCAATCGATATAGGCTTGCTGCTCCGAGAGGCAGTCCATGCCAAATATTACGTTGAACTCCCCTAGCGGTAGTAACGATACTTGGAAGTCAAAGTCTTGGTTCCCTGACCACACCTAAACGCAACAGATACTACCCGCGCGCATTGAGCGCCATTGGATCATAGCGAATCCAATTTGTCTTTTACCAACAAAGAGGGTACTCTGACGCGTAAATAATTCCTAAATAAAGGAATGTGAAGCTTCGTTTACACGAACGGTGCTCTCGCCGAATAAACGAAAATCAAACAAAACTTAGCACAAGTAGTTCTAAGCTAACATGCACAAGGGAGACGAGTATTTAAGGCAAAAAACTATATTTAAACCATACCTGCCCTTACGACGGCGTGCTTCCTCCAGGGATTTAGGCACTCACGGGCATAATGCCCCGGCTCCCCACGGTTGAAACATGTGCCGGTGTCCGACCCGTAGTCGCCCCAGAAGCACCAGAAGGAGCTGGACCCGAAGTCCTATGCTTCTTATACCATTTTCGATATACATACTTGAGGTGTTCGGCACTTTGAATGCCGTCTCCTTTGCACTAAAGTCCTTGACTGCTCCTGACATACCTTTCTTGGCCTTCTGGGCACCTTTCCAACAGTCTCGGGCAAAGTGTCCTTTCTTTCCACAAGTAAAACATGTGTAAGTAGCTTGCTAGTCGATGTCATAGCCCCTTTCTCCAGCATTCCAACAAATGCAATTCTTATAGGGCTTGCATAGTTCGATACCATGGTCGCTGGCATCGGGAGGGTCTTCCTCAAATCTGCCTCCAAAGATCTAGCTGATTCCACCAAGGCTCGGAATCCCAATAACTTTGGTCCTAGCAGTAGAACTCGTAACTCGGCGCGTAGGCCATTATAAAATCTATCGACTGTAGCTTGCTCATTATCCAACTCGAAACATGGGTAGCGGCTTATCATAAGAAATGCTTGCAAATATTCCTTAACTGTGTGCGCTCCCTGCACTAAGTGCATATTCAGCTGCTGCCCCGATGGTCTACCAAAGGTCATCTGCTCCATCACGCCAACCGGCGTTGAAGCCACAACAGGGGCGTAGGTTGTACATTTCCTCCAAGCTGTGCACCCGTCACAGCGAACACCGCTTCTACGATCCTTCTAACGATTTCATACGAAGGAGGAGTCTCAAACACCTCACCGGGTGCACTATGCTCCTCAGAAACCGGACATTCTGGCGGTCCAGCACCGCTTCTGGTCACCTATAGTGGTACAAAACACCGTTAAGCGACCAAATAAAAATTGCAAACAACAATTATAGGAACACGCAGGTTCCTCAAACACGTGTATTTTTATTCCTACGTGGACATTCATGGGTTCTTTACCGTTATAACGATGACGCACACACATGAGCTCACCACCCCTTCAAAAGAATTCACCCACGAATTCATTTTAAGCCGACCAAAACCAGTAGTCTGATACCAAATTGTAACACCCCCTATCCGTCACATAGTATATAGCAGTAGGTCCGGCCGGGGCCCGACGCCATATACTACAGACAGACCGGGTGGTTACTCATGGAAACCATCCAACCAATCATAAACGTCCTACACAGAGCATTCTAGCAGAAGCAGTTTATATAAGTTGCAATAAAGAACCAGTACTAAGCCTGAATGTTCTCTAATATACCAAATAGAAATGTAGTACATACACCAGTACTGGCCTTAAGGCCTTACAAAATTGTTTACTTAATATTACATGATTTGCACACCACGGCACGCAGGCGGTCATACATGAGAAAAAGCAGTAAACACTCCATTTAGGCCTTCGAGGGCCGGCTTCGCAATTTGGGCTTTAGCACGCTTGGTCCAGCAGCACCTGCAAGCAACAAAACCACCGTACGGTGGCAAACAAAGTAACGGTCAGCAATGCTGACCAAATTATAACGATCCCGCCCCAACTCGGGGCGGCGATGCTCCTTCCCTGCATTTTATTATCATAAGCGAGCAGTATAAATATATTAATTTCATCACAGGCGTAGGCTCACACGGCCACACACCTCGTGCACTCAGGGCACATTCTCGGTGAACACAGTCTAAGTCTATCGATTCACCACAGTCCCTTTGGATGGCAAAATAATGAGCAGTTTATCTTCCCGGCATGGGTCACGGTAATTAAAACCATAGACCGCCGAAGACTCTCATCTATGCCAACGGCTCTAATCCGAACGACATAGAACGGGTACGGTTCCATCTAACCCGTGCTCACAACGCAATGGTAATTTAAACCATATGCGCCCGCAACGGTAATTTAAACCATATGCGCAGGTCAAACTTCTCCCGAGTCCCGTTTCCATCACAATTCACATAACTCGGTTATGTTCAAGTTGGCTCTCAGGCCACCAAGTTGGAAAGATCATGCATCCGCCCAGTTTTCCGGTGCACTTTAGGGTTAATCCCCAAGGCTCCCTGTTGCAATCTACCACGTAGAAAACCCGAAAACAAACAATCGCACGGAGTCTTCTCCGGCATTTATGCAATGCAACATCACCGATCCAGACCAACATGTCCGGGTAGGCTTCACACATCATGCCTATGTCCGTTCTCGCTTACGGACTCTAAACAACGGGGACTTTACATATCTACCCGAAGGAACGCCTCCAACTCACCGCAAACTCGCGAGAGCGGGCTTCCTATGCAAAGAAGGAGAGCTACACATGCTCAAGGAGAGAATCGTTACCCTAGATTTCTTCTATGGCGTCATGGAAAAGTAAGCGGATGAAAACACCGCACTCTCTTCGCCTCCATGGATCCGGAGTCGGCTCGCGATTGGAGCTTCAAGCTCCTCCAATGGCCGGATCTAGCTTCTTCTTCCTTCCTTGGCTCTCCTCTCTCTCTAAGCTTTAGAAAGATAACCACTCATGTAAAAGTGAGGTTTCAAAGGCCCAATCCCGGTATATCCCATCAGAACAAACCCCCAGCCATTGGAATCACCAATTAAAGAAACGAACGGCTTTGATTCGGGACTGAAATGTCCAATCTGGACCGAACACGGCCTGGCACACGCCCGTGTCCAGGGCCGTGTCCCTCATTCGCCATCAAAATCAACGCACCTGGAACAACACACGAGTATCAAACACGTCCGTGTTCGATCTGACACGCTCGTGTTCTACAGGACACGGCCGTGTGGCCGGCCGTGTACCCCCATCGATTTATCCCGAAAACAACCCGAGAACTACACGGGTTCTAGGACACGCCCGTGTCCTAACCCGTGTTCACTCGAACACTCCTGGGCTCTAGGCCGTGTACACGGTCTCGACACTCGACACTTCGTCGAGCGAAGTTCGTCGACCTCGCGACACGGCCTTGGACACGCCTTTGTCCTAGGCCGTGTGCCTTGTCTCGACATATCGTCGAGCACAATTCGTCGACTCCCCGGGACGAGTGTCGAACACGGGTAGACACGCCCTGCGACACGCCCGTGTCACAGGCCGTGTGCCATGTCTCGACACTTCGTCGAGCGCAGAGTGTCGACTTCGCGGCCTGAGTGTCGACACGGGTTGACACGCCCTGAGACACGCCCATGTCGCAGGCCGTGTGCCCTGTCTCGACACAATGTCGAGAGCAAAATGTCGACTTCACCGCTTAGTGTCGACACAAGCCTGAGACGCCCTGGGACACGCCCGTGTCCCAGGCCGTGTGCCTCCTGCCAGAACCCAAAACTGGCCCAAAACGTCCCCCGTCGCTCTTTTTAGTTTCGGGCATTACAACGGGTCTGCAAGCACATGAGCGTGTGTTTCCGTGCTTGTGATTGGGTTGCAGATGCTTATGCGCGGGGAGCTCTTTTGAGTGCCCAAAGTGCAATTGTCATGCTTTCAGGATGGCGCTATCCCTCTTGTGAGTGCTCATTTTTGTGTAATTTTCCATAATTTTAGTCTTGCCTTGTTTTCCGGTCTCAAAGCGCAATGCACGGGCCCATCCGATGCGATTGCGCTCCACACTTACCGGAGAACAAATGTTTATCTTCCGAAGGGTTGGTTGATTGTATGTGAAACAACGTTACGGTCTGGATTCTGATTTCCACCATTCAAAGTGGTGGTGGACATCTTGAAGTTTTGTGGCGTCCATATATCACAATTTACTCCTCTCAGGATGACGCGTCTCATGAGGTTAGTTTCGTTCTTCAGAGAGCATGACTCAAAATTCTCTTTGGACTTGTTCTGAGACAGGTGCGATGTTCGTGTTGATGGAGGCGACTGCATTGAGATTTTTAGCAACAAGAGTTGGCTCGACTTTGAGAGTCGAATGTATCGCCGCCATGGAAACACTTTGTTTGGAAATACTCGAAATTCCCGGGGACTGTCGGAGCTTTGGAATTCTTTGTCTGATCGTCATCGTTGTCAGAAGGGTTAAGAACATGACTTTTCTCTTGTGTTGGAATTCACAGAGCCTCGGGGGTTGGCAAATCTCTTGTTCTCCATTTCCGTATTTTTGTATAAGAAACGATTATTAGTGCATGAGATTTTTGCTGCCCCTGAGTGTGCTATTGAGGTGCCTCTGGTGTGTGATCAGAAGAGAAAGCTTGTTTTGAAGGGTACTACAAATGTAGATGTGAGCCAGAACATTTTTTGAGGTAAAGAGATTGTCAGACTGAGGAGGTTCCTTGAGATGATGATTCACCAGTTGATCCTAAGGTTGAGGTGTTGGAGTCTTCTGCCCCCTCCCCCCCCCCCCCCCCCCCCACACACACACCCAAGTCCCTCATTTGAAGGTTTCTGCACCCCCCCCCCCCCCCGAGTTTCTTCTTATTTGAAGGAAATGAGCGATGAAGTAAGTGAGCTCTCTTGTTTTTTGGTTTTAATTCGATTGGTTTGTGCAATTCTAACCCTTTTTTCCTTCTTGCAGATTGAAGATCGAGCTCATATTGCATTCACGTGGAATGACCAGTATGTAAGCTTGAAATATGAACACGTGACTCTTCAGGAGAAGCTCCGGGTGGAGGAGAGTTCACTTGTTGACTTGAAGGAGAAGCATGGTCAAGATATATCTTGATTTCAACTGATTGGTTAGCAGTTGAAGTCAGAGCTTTAGTAGGCCCGAGCGGCATTGCTGGCGGAGAAATCCTTAGTGGAGAACTCTGTGCAGTTGCTGAAGACTACAATAGAGGAGGCCTCTTGTTTAGAGATGGAGATGGGGGCTTCAAAGGCTGAGGTGAAGCGACTTTCCTCAGAGGATCGAGTGTCAAAGCTGAAAGCTGCCGGGCTTGCTTAGTACATAGACTCCTTGGAATATATGTGTGATTGTTGCTTGATTGGCGAGGAAATCTGTGAGGTGGTCTGAACCTAGAGAGGTAGAGCCCTAGATGGATGATGTTCACGAGGTTGTTCTTGGGCGTGGAGTGTCGAAGGTGCTTTGGATGGTGGTCAAGAGGCTTGAGTGTGATGTCGCAGGCCTTAGCTTTAATGACCTTTCTGATGATGATGATTAAGGATTTGATTTTGATGTAGACGTAGTCAACAAGTAGTAGTCTTGCCTTTGCATGTTTGTGTTTGCTCTGCCATTTGAGTTTGTGTGGTGTCATCACTTTGTGATGGATTTGTATTTATCTTTGTATTTTTTATACATGTACTTTATATTATTCTTTGACGATATATATGCTGCTTTGGAGCGCTTCTTTGAATTGCCTTTGTAATTTTTCTTCAGCATCAAGCATAGCTGGTATGATGATTTCAGACATGTTGCCGTCGTTGAATGGTTGACTGTTGAAGGATGAGACCCGTTGACATGTTAACTTGCTAGCTAGGCGAAAATTAAGATATCCGGGCCGGGGGGGTTACTGAATATAGTGATCTACCGCGGGTGGAGAAGGGCACATCTTCGATCTGGGGTAGTGAGAGGTCACATGGTCGAAGCACACTGCCAAGAGGCAGGTGTTATGAGCACGTTGTGCTTGGGCAGGTTCCATAAGCGCGCTGTCAAAAAACAAATGTTGTTGATGAGTGCATTGCATAAGGACAGGTGTTGTGAGTGCGTTGTCCAAAGACAGATGTTAATAATAACACTACACGAGGGTAAGTGTTATGAGTATACTGCCTGAAGGCAGGTGCTGTTAATGAGCATGTTGTATGAGGGCAGGTGTTGTGAGCATGCTACCCGAAGGTAGGTGTTGTTAATTAGCGCGCTGCACGAGGGCAGGTGTTGTGAGCGCACTACTTGTAAGACCCCTTTTTTTATACGCTACCAGGTCTTACGCCCAGAATCATTGTTTCGCGGTGACACCTTCGCTCGGAAGGTCGTCACTACAAAACGCCAACCCTGCCGGCACACAGAATCACCAAAGATGCGGAAGCTTTTGAAAGAAGACAGTAAATGTCAAGTCCACAAAACATATCACATATAAGTAAATAACATGAATCACAACATGTCCCAGAATAAAAGAGTATCGAAAAAACGTACAAAAAGGTAAACGGGCTTATGCCCAGTACATCAGAATCCTCACTACAAGGTCACTCGCAGAAACTAACAAAACTAAACAATCACAGAGCTAGATGCGGGTGCTCTCGAGCTAGACTGGCCCACCTCCATGAGCACCGTGCCCTGCTGGTGATGTCTCTCCGACTGCTGCCCGTCTCCCATCTGGAGTCCCTAAAAAAATGGTCTAGCGACCGTTAGTCAAAAGACTAAGCCAACTATCATCCCCGCCTCCCCACGGGACTCCTATGCACCGTGCGGGAAGGAGGATAGGGAAGATATTGAGGCAGAGAAGTGTCAAAGCAGATGCCGGCAGACCTAAGCTAGCAGTGATATAACAGAACTATAAAGTCGTACATCAATAATATGATAATATCAAAAGTAAGGCAGTAAAGAAAGAAAGTAATAGAGTAGAGTATAATGGAGCATAACGTTAACTTATATGAATGTACATAAAAACTTATAAGTTAAGGAGTCTTTTGCAAAGCTCTCATTATATAAAAAGTCTCATATCATTTTATACGATGGGGTGTCAGGTTTATATACAAGTATGAGTGTAGTGTTTTGTTATGCATGAAATGCTATGTTCACACATGTACAACTCATGCACACGACTCTATGCTCACAGATCTTTAGTTTCCACATTTTGGAGTTAGCTAAACTCTCAGGTACCATGTGCTGTGGCAAATGGAGGCAGTGGGTCGGGCCACCCCACTACTAGGTCGACATTCACGCCACCCTATCTAGACCTTTGTACGCCTTAAACGTGAAAAAACACCGTGGAGCCTCTGCGTACCATGCTGGCAAATTCACCAGTCTTTCCTTGGCTATGTGTGAACCACACTCGCCGAGTCATCGTACCGATGTCGGCGTGAACGAACGTCAAGTAACAAATACTCATCACCTTATGTTATGCACATGAAAAGCAGAACTTCCGAGCCATAGGCTCCCCAGACTAACTCGTCCGTCAGACCATCTACCGAGCCATCGACTCGCCGGGCTAACCTGCCAATCACTAAAACCACCGAGCCTACCGCTTGTGAGACCTAACCTGACTCCCACAACATCGGGGAGTGGGAGTGTAAGTGTAACCCTAAAATATTTCTAATTACTCTTCCATTTCATTTATTACTACGGCTTACGTTAACCTTGGACTGCCCAAGGCATTCCCCGTGAAGGGCTCGCGAGGACACTAGGAACTATGATGGGCTGAAGCCCAAAGATCCATTTCGTAAGGTACTTATTTATTATTGGTTAATACCCAATTCCCGATCCCTTTTAATATTATATTGGATCTAATCCTAGTGTATTTTGAGTCTATTTCTCTCTATAGGAAAGACGACCTTTCGTCAATCCCGAGCACCACCTAACACTAGCCAACCCAACATTCCCCTCATCATGACTCTTAATGAAACCCACATTTTCATCTTACCAAATCAACATGCAATACTCCCTACTTCCTATGACCATCCCCCATGTTATCACAATCCCGGCAACTTTACTAAATGCAGACCAACCTAAGCTATATGATGTACATGACAGGAGGTACTCCAAATTTTCATCCAAATGCCCTAAGATAATTATTGTGGGTCTATCATGACACATTTAGCCTAAATTCAGAGATTTGCAATTTTCCTATCTAATTTAACATTTATTAGATTTTCCCAAAAGTAACGCCATGGATAATTTTGAACATGAGGTACTAGATTTCCTTAAGTTATGGCCACCTAAAAATTAGGAATAGTATATGATAGCAAAATATCTGTGAATTCCAAATTTCACAGACTATTATAAAAGTAATATTCTCTAAATAATTAATTCAAGTTAATTCATATAATTTTAGATAATGAAGAGAGTACCATAAATTATAGTTCAGAAATTATATAAAAATTACCAGAGCCTTATAATGATCGTAAAACACTACTGACTAAGTTTCAGGCAATTATAAGGTCAGTAAGGCATGTATAAAAATACTTCCAATAATTCTATTAAAGTGTACTTGTGATGAACATTCTTATAAACTCATCCAAAAGTTATGTGATAATTTTTTAGACTTCATTATGCCATGGAAAGTTATCTGGCCAAGTACTAAGAGGACATGCCAAAATAATCCAAATAATTTACTAGTGCATCTAAATGATATTTAATTAACCTTGCCAGAGTTTCATATCATTCTAAGTTAATCTAACCATGATTACTTCAAAATCATCAAATAGGGCAAAGTGGAGATTATACCTACAAGTATGAGCTACTGTTTTCTAAACATCCTATAATAAATCTCATAGGTCAATAACACTATAAAATTACTTCTACCAAAATTTCATAAGAATCCAAGGTCATAAGACCCTTTATTTCTTCCTTAAGGTATATAGACCTAAATAATTTCCAAGTGATTTAAGTGGAGTGCATTGTACAAATACTACCAAATTCCTTCATAGGGCATTGCTCCACCCTAGAAACCCATGGGGTAAACCCCAAGCCCAAACAAAGCCTAAACACCCTAGGTCCTTCACAAACGCTAACAGGCTCAATTTAAGGCTTGAACTATGGCATTAGGTCTCAACCACCCTAACTCATCCTAAACTCTAAGAGAGAGTGTCCCTACTGACCTTGGGACTCTGGCCAGAGCCCTAACTCATTTGGGTGAGGATTGTCCCCTCCATGCCCCAAGAATCCTAAACCCTAAACTCACCCTTAAGGGCCCAAACTTTAGTCACATCAAAACCCAGTCAAATCATACTCAAATGGGTTGAGATTTTAAGCAGTGACTCATGGTGACCCCTAAGACAATCCACCAAAATTTTAGGAGTTATTGATGTCATTAGGCCCCTCAATTAAACTATAATAGGATTATTAAATTTTTACCAAAAATATTGAAATGTTTTCTCCAAAAATTCTCATTTTTGGATGTGTTCTAGGCATAGACAAGACTGACTTCCTATCCTATTTTCAGGTCATTTGGAAATTTGGTTAAGTGGGGGCACCTATTTTAATTTCTGACTAGCCCTAAGTATAAACTGCATCATTTTGGGTGCTGAGGTCAGACCACTAAGCCAAAATGGTTGAAACAAATTTTAAATCAAAGTAAACCTCAAGGGATACAATTTTGATGTTGCCAACTTTTTCTGTTGAAGCATCTAATTATTTTTAATAAATAGAAACATTTACTATAATATGTGTGACAAAAACCAAATGAATGAAATTAATTAATCCTAAGATTAAAATCGAAGGCGACACGAATCTTGGTGCAAATCATGCGACATCTGGTCATCTTCAACCTCCAGCCGACAGCTGAGATTGCCCTGTCCTGGAGTCTTTTCCAAGCGCTAACGCCGGACACCCGGCCATCTCCCCGTCCGGCCACTGCCACCACCACCTTCGTTGAGGTGGCTATTGTCAGGCGGCAGCACGGCCGCCGGAGAGGCTGTTTCCGGCGGACCTGAGAGGTGAGAGAAGCCCAAAAAGTTTAGGAAAAAGCTCACTAGATAGGGATCAATTGAGCCTGATATCTCTCCTATTTGATCTAGGATCCTAGCACCGATGGAGAGGGGGAGAAATCGACCTTCAATCGTGCTTACCCACGGGTTTGGTGTTGGTGATCCATGGCCGGTGGTGGAAGCTGTCGGGATTCTGCAACAATATAACCAAGTAGCTTGAAACCGCCATGGAAAGGGTGGAAACGACCCCTTGTTGTCCAGTGAAGATTTTAAGGGAAACAGAAAGGGGGAGGGGAGGGGTCTTTCTTCATGGCTCCATTAATGGCCAATAATGACAATTTCGGCCATGGGTGAATGCATTGTTCCGACCATTGTATAGCCACCAAAATGACCCCTGGTATTTTATATACTGAATGGGGAATTGGAACAATGCTTTGGAAAAGGAGAGAGGGGCCCTTGGTCTCCTTAGGCCGTGAATGCTCTCCTCCCGAAACGCCACTGGTGTGCTCGATGATTTCGTCGAGCTCCGCTCGACGATGATTTCGTCGAGTTCCGCTCGATGATGATTTCGTCGAGCGGGCTCGACGATCTTTCGTCGTGCTCCGCTCGACGATCTTTTGTCGAGCTCCGCTCGACTCTTTGCTCGTACTTTTGGGGTGTTACATTGGGTGTCACTAGACCCTTTAGTGCATCCCAGGGTTTTATCATGACCCAGTCATGACAAAACCATCCTAGGGGTCTAGAAGTCTGAGGGATATTACAGTGTTCGTAGGCAGGTGTTGTCAATTAGCACTCTGTACAAGGGCAGGTGATATGAGCATGCTGCTTGAAGGAAGGTGCTGTTAATTAGCACACTGTATGATGACAGGTGATGTGAGCACGTTGCTCGAAGGCAGGTGTTGTTAATGTAAGCTGTTGGCCTTTCTTATGGGAAAGATTTGTTGTAGTCTTGATGACGTAGATGATGTTTGCCTTTTATTATCCTGAGATACACGAACTTTAAAAATCATTAGTGTCATAGTTACAAGTTTGTTCACGCGATAATTTACATGAAGCATTCATAGAAAAATAAAGTTGATAGACCATTGTGGTGGCACGTGTAGAGCCTTATTGATGGATATGGAGCTTTCTCCTGAATCGGTTGCCTTAGGGGTTGCCCCCTGTCCATCCTGGTGATCATATGGCTGATCTATTGTTAGTTGATTCAGTGCTTGCCCCTGTAAGAATATTTCCAACAACCCTTGTCTAACAAGGCACTCGATCTCCTCCTTCAGCTTGGAGTAGTTTTCTGTGTTGTGTCCTCGTCTGTGGCGGAACTCGCAGTATATTAACTGGTTGCCTGCATTTTTGCGAGTGGCCTAGGCTTGCGAAGTTCTTCTTTATCTTGGATTGCATAGAGTATGTCTGTTTTGAAGGTATTTAGGGATGTGTAGTTATGATGTTGTCTTTATCGCAGATTGTCGCAATGCTCACTGCTCTTCCCAATGTTTGTTGAGCCTTCTTTCCCCCTCCTTCTCTTTGGGTCTCTAATAAAATGTCATCGATGTGTCTCGATTGCTTTTTCAACGACGATCTATACTTCAACCCTTCATACTAGCTCGGAGTAGCTCATAACTATTTCTCTCATTAATGTTGAGTAGAAGCTTCCGGGACAGAATCCTCCTAATAAAAGGCCTCGCAAGAGTTCTGGGTCAATTCCTGTGATTTGTCGTGCCTCAATTGTGAAATGCAAAAGAATTCTGTAATGGTTTCCCCTTTGCTTTGTCGAATCCCGAAAAGGTGAGAGGGGTCATGTACAACCCTCCAACTTACAACAAATTGGTCGACAAGGAGTAGAGATAAACTTGCAAAGTTGTTGATCTCTCCATTCTTTAGAGAGCAGAACTAGGTTCAGACTTGTCCTTTCAAAGTTGTTGGGAATACATGACACAACAGCTGATCGGAGGCATTGTTGAGCCTCATGATGTTGGATAAATGGTGAACGTGCTCTGATGGGTTGTTTGTTCTGTCATATGCCTCGATTTTTGGGAGCTTGAAAGCATGCAGGATTGGGTGCGCTAGAATTTCGGACACTAGTGGAGACCTGATCCTGACAGGGCGGTGTAGATAGATGGCTGGATGGCCAATTTGGTCGTATTCTTCAGCGATTAGTTTTTTAATCTCTTCTCTGATTGGTCTTTCTACAGGATTTTTGGGGGCACCCGTCTGTTGGCATTTTTGTTGCTAACTGGCTTCGGCATCTCTAGGAAAACAGGCAAGGTGTGAAGTGCTTACTACTTCCGAGTATTCCTAGGAGTTATCTTCTTGATGATTCTCTGCATCGGGAACTGGAGGTGAGGGCGACCAATTGACTGATGCAGGCGACATAATGGGTTCATGAACTGCCCCCAAATTTCTGAGGAATATGAGCAATTCAGCTTACTTCTCCTCCATATGGGTGACTTGTCATCAAAGCGTATTGTCCGGTATGGTAATGGTCTCATCTTATCGAAATGCATTAATCAGAGAATGAGAGGGCCCGACATTATCAAGTCCTTGTCGGGCAGATCCCTGGACGTGCGAGTACTTCTTCTTGCCATTACTGTCAGTCACGAGTATTGCTGGGTGGTGGATACTGATTTTAGGATCTTTTTTGAGCTTTGGGGGATCTCCTTCACATAGACAGTGCCAAACTATTGCGGCCAACTCAGCCCTCCTTGTAGACCAGACTTAACTTGGTCGCCTTAACTCATGGAGTGGTCGAGTGCGCACACAGTCATAGAGAAAGCAGAAGCACACAAATCAATTTTATTGTGGAAAAACCCCTCAACTGGGTAAAACACCACGTGACCGGTACGTTGTCAGTCAAACTTCACTATTGGAGGCAGTTTATATAGTGTCTTGAGAATTAAGGGCAACAGGCCGCTTCTCGTTACAGCTTTGAGATGAGAGATAGTATTATGTGTGGTGGGCGACAGGACGCCTCACACGAAGTTTGCTCCTTTTTTTTCTGGTGGGGTCGAGCGTTCTCCAGTACTGTTTGGCTGGCAAACATCATGGTTGGAGGCGCGAAGATGCGGTGGTGGTGACTTAAGGAACATCGCGCAAGAAGGAGGGTTCGCAGAATGGAGAATAGAACGACTTCTTATCAGGAGGGTTGTAGACTTAAAAAAATTTCCGGGTAGCCCGGCGGGTGGAGGAGGCACATAGGAGGATTCTGACAGAGCTCCGAACTGAGGAAGAAGAAGACTTAGAGGAGGAAAAGTTGAGAAATGAGGATGTTTGGGGCTCCGTTTATATCCTCCAAGAGGTGATTACAATAGCTATGCGGCTATCTGCACACTATAACCACCCATATTATTATTTTTAGTATAGTTTGAAGTGAACATTATTTGCATAATATTTATTAAATGAAAGCAATTATTTTAATTAATTATATTCCCCCACTAACCATGGTGGTTAGTGGGTCGTTATAAATCAAATGGAAGACGACGATCGTGACAGAATGATTAGACGGCGGGGAAGGCCCGCCACGAAAGGACAGCCACCTCACAGGTGGATGGCCGCCGACATGGAAAGAGGAGGAGTGGAGGTCGGCGGGATGGCTAGTCACAGCAGGAGAGACCGCAGCCACAGGCAGGGGTAGCGCCACGCGGGCAGGGTAGGCGACCATGGGGAGGGGCGGCAGGGGCGTGGCCACCCTCTGTGGTTGGAGCTCCACGACCACGGAGGTGGTTTGCGGGGGGGGGGGGGGGGGGGGCATGTGGCGGAACCCCGAGGCTGTGGGGTGGTCTTCCCTGCGGGGGGGGGGGCGGCCGCGAGGAGGGGCGGTCCGGCGTGGCTTTGGTGCGGGCCGCCCAGCGCCGGCGTTGGCTGTGATTATGATCTGCCGCGATGGTGGCTTGGATGGTGCACGTAGAGGGATCAGTGCGCGAGGGATCGTGTGTGGCGATCATGCGGGGTCAGCATGATCTCCCTAAGTTTGTGAGGATCATGGGTCAGCACCCCAATTTTCTCATGATCTCACAAATATAGTGTGTTAGTAGTCTAGTTTGTAAAAACCATAATTTCTTGCACTTTTTCTCTTCTTATTCTGTCCCTTTCTCTCTCCCTCACTCTCTCCCCTCCGATTTCTCTCATTCTCTCCCCCTTCTCTCTGTCCCTTTTCTCTCTCAGAAGATATAATTATTTGTGCTAATCTTAAAATTATGTATATTGCTTTATATATAATATAATATAATATATATACTATATACTATATTAAAAGCATATATGGTGGTTTGCCATAAAGTTGAATAAAAATTATCTTAAAAAAATGTGATGTTACAAATGTCATGCACCTCAAAATCTCCCAATTTTTGCGTCTTTTGAAATAACTTGTACTCATCAAATGTCACCACAAAAGTTGTAGATATGACGAGATCTACAACTTTCGTGTTGAACACTTTTCCTGAAATTGCATGTATAAGGCGTATTTCGAGAAGACGAAAAACCTGCGCATATTTTCAAAGTACGTCTTGTACATGCATTTTTAGAAAACGTGATCTCCACGAAAGTTGTAGATCTCGTCGATATCTACAACTTTCGTGTTGAACACTTTTCCTGATATTGCATCTACAAGACGTATTTCGAAGAGACGCAAAAAATTAGGAGATTTTGAGGTGCGACTATCAAAATAAGTTAACAATCACCTAAAAAAACAGGTCCCTTAATTCAGCTACGGTGAATAGGAAGAGCCAGATTCATACGCAATCTCTACTAAAGATTGCGAGTTCGAAAACCCCACAACATCTCCTTCTCGAAATCCCATCAGCCCTAAACGGCAACCTTCTACACCGCAACCTTCTACACCGCAACCTTCTACCACGGTGTCCTCGCTCCCCAACGCCGCTCCCGCTCCCGCTCACATTCCTCCCGCAAGATCCCTGTAGTCGCTGAAGTCCTCAATACTACCACCTCTGCCGACGAACAGGTATCCTTCTCCCTCAACATTTCATGGTGTTCATTTAGGGTTTTCTGTTGCATTTCAGATTCCAAATCTGAGTTCAATATTAATTTCATATTTCAGATCTGACTTCAGTTACTACTCCAAGCAACAATCGACTAAGCAACGATCTCAAGAACGCCTCTTCTGAACATTGCTCAAGCTTTCGTAAATCCCAAACTCCTCAGTCCACCCTACTCACTGATGATGACTATTGTTTATCACTCACAAAACAGTAAGCCCTAAACTATCTCACTTCATTTCAATGGTCATTTCATCAGTCTTGCTTAACATTGATTCTTTCAGGGCACTCACTAAAACATTGCTTAATATTTATCCGTGTCTATCTTTCAAAATCAACTTATCCATGTCATCTTAAACCACTATATCTAAATTGAAAAACTAATCAAATTTTTTTATATTTTTGGTATTTTCTTAATATTTAGCAATAGAAGCTCTAATCATAAAATCTATCTCTTTAAATTTGGGTTTAGCATTTCTTCAAATTCTTGAAAGATAGACTAAACATTCACTAAACAGACTTCAGAAACCAGTGAAATCCCTCCAAAAACTAATTAAATCTCTCCACAAAACCACCTTTATCTATTGACTAATAGCAACCCAAACATTCACTAATTCCTTATTTTTTTCAAAAAAAATGTAACATTCAAAAATCAAAGTCATGATCTAAACTGTAGTAGAAAAATATGACGGGGAAATTGAGCTGGAGAAGATAAAAATATATACCATTGCTTTTGGACTTTCTCGCATCCAACTAGGTATGACCTTGATCTCGTGCACTCTTGGGGTGTAATTAAGAGAACACTATCAAAATAAGCAAAATTACAAGTGTTACGTAAATAAGATATCGCGTTATATCGTGCCAGTGTTTATTTCAGAGATTCCAAAGAAGCTATGAGTAAAGAAGAAAGTAAATTTTGGGAGGTCGAAATTAGTTGTAGCTATCTCAACTTAATTTACTCATGCCACCTCCACAAAAATTAATTAAACATTCACTTGTAATATCATCTTCCTCCCCTTCCAAAAAAAAAAATTCAAACGTCTCCAATTTTTTGGACCCTTTTTCCCTCATTTGGAATTAACTAGTTGACCAACACTTATAAGGTTGTGAGCAATTCTTGGGACATATTGTACATCATGTATGTACTGAGCTTGTCCAGATTTGGCTTGAACAAAAAAAATTCATTTTTCTTCTATAGTTTTGGTATTGCCATCTCCAAGAACTACTTGAGATTTTTGCTTCTTCATTTGACTAAACAAAGGCTTCTTCAAGCTAGGTCATATTTGAGAAACCATTATCTAAGTACCATACACTTTAATTTTGTTTTTCTTTGTTGGTGTTAGAATAAAACACCCGATCTATTGCATTATCTTGGTTCTTACCATCTTCCTTTCTTACTTTCTCAGGTTTTTGTTGGAACCAACAATCCTTGTTAAAGTGAGTTGGATTCCTACATCTTCTATATTTAATTATTTATAAAAGCAATCTTGGGCTTCATGATTTTTTCTTTTACATAAGTTGTACATTAATGTTAGTTTTCTTTTTTTTCACTAACAACATTTTCATTTATATTAACCTTACTTTGGAAGGCTTGCTCAAGATGTGTCTCTTCATATCCTTTTTCTCTTTCCTCATGAGCTTGTAGGGATCCTATTAGTTCATTCAAGGAGAGATTGGTAAGGTCTTTGGCTTCTTGAATTGCAATGGTAGCAACCACATATTTTTTGGTTATGGTTCTCAAGACTATTACAATTTTTTTCTTTTCTTCTATGGTTTCTCCATAACACTTAATTTGATTAGTTATTGTAGTGATTCTATTGATGTATTGATTGGTGTTCTCACTTTCTTTCATTTTTGTTGGAAGCGAGCGAGACGCTCGGCGAGACGAGCGACACCCACGAGTTGCCCCGGGTGGGATGGACAACCCGACGAGATGGCGGGCGAGATGGTTGTACCGCGAGAGGGACCTGGCGAGACGATCCCGGCGAGCTCCTTCCTCACCCAGCGAGGTCTACCTGCGAGGTGCTCCGCGAGACGGCTTCGGGCGGGACTGCTTCTGCGGGACGACCCGGGCGAGACGGCTGCTCCTCTCTTTCGAGAACACCAAAAAACGGGCAGCACTCACGCTCACCGTCCCCTTCTCTTCTCAACCGCTGCGAGAATCAAAATAAAACGTACAAGTTCGAAAAAACTTCCGGCGCTGCAGCGCTTCACAATAGAAGGGAGACAAACTTTACTATCTCATCAAATCTTTTAAAGTTCTACATCCAAGCCTTTATATAGACAAATGAAACCAATGAAAATAGGACACATGACAATGCAATAAATGCCACTCCTAACCACTATCTACATTCATTGAATATAAAGCATATTTAAAAAATTCCATAAAAAAACCGTTGACCCGGTCAACGAAGTCAAAGTACAACAAACTCCCCCTCAAACTTGGCAGCACATGCCAAGTTTGCCTTTGAGCTTCAGGAACGTCTCCACCTTCAACGCCTTGGTGAAAATATCCGCGACTTGCTCTCCGGTAGGGCAATACTTCACTTCAACCGTCTTCATCTCCACTTGCTCACGGAGGAAGTGGTACCTTGTCTCTATGTGTTTGCTCCGCCCATGCAGCACAGGGTTCTTCGCGAGCTGGATGACCGACATGTTGTCAACGTACAAAGTCATCGGGCCATCCTGCGTATGATGTAACTCCTCCAAAAGGTTCCTCAGCCAAATCGCCTGGCAGGTACAAGCCGCTGCTGCTATGTATTCCGCTTCACAAGATGATAAGGCTATAGTAGCCTGCTTCTTAGAACTCCATGAGAACGCCGCGGTTCCCATGTTGAACGCGTACCCGGAAGTGCTCTTCCGGTCGTTCACATCACCTCCATAGTCACTATCCGAGTAGCCGACTAGCTTCAACTTTCCTCCAGATGAGTACTTCAGGCCATGGTCCCGAGTCCCGTTTACATATCTTAGGATCCTCTTCGCTGCCGTGAAGTGGTCCTGTTTTGGTTCCTCCATGTACCTGCTTACAACTCCAACATCGTACATGATGTCCGGCCTGGTGAAGGTCAAGTAGCGTAAGCTTCCGACCAGACTCTTGAACATTGTGGGGTCAACCGCTCTTTACTGCGAATCCTTCCTTAGCTTCAGTCCTGGATCAGCAGGAGTGGAGATAGGCTTCCTATCCTCCATCCTGAATTTCTTCAGGATCTCTTCTGCGTACTTCCTCTGCGAAATTATGATGTCGTCCTCCCTCTGCTGCACCTCTACTCCCAAAAAGTAGTTGAGCTCACCAAGGTCCGTCATCTCGAACTCCTTATGGTTCTCTTGAACTCTTCAAACATTACGGGGCTGTCGGCAGTGTTGTAGATATCGGCCGACATGTCCGCATGTCGGCCGACATAAAGGTTTTGGGTGCAAACCGCAACGAAACCGATTTGTTTGACAAAAATATCGTTTTGTAAAAAGGCGATATTCCGATATATGGATATATCCTAACCCGATATTTCGGTTATTATATTTAATATCATAAAAAACAAATTTCACGGGACCCAATTTCCACTTCAGGTCCATTTCACGCATTCGGCATTTCTGCTCTACCCTAAAGTTTACTGGAGAGTCGCCTGGCGGAGTGCGACACTCAAAGCTCCTTCTCCGGTGACGAGGCAAGGATCGGCATCGCAGACGAGGATAGACGACGACGTCGGGCTTTCTATGAATTGGCTCGCGGGCGAGGACCGAGGAGTCGATGTCTAGGGTTTCTGCACTTCCTCCACTGTAGCCCCCTTCTTCTTTCTTCTTCTTTCTTCTTGTTTCTCAATTGAAAATTTTATTTTGAGTTATTATATTGATCAAGTCATAAGATATAAAGTTTTATTAAAGTAGTAAAATTCTTACTTTGTTATATTTAAGTTTCTTTCTTAAAATCTAAGTTTATACTTTTCTTATGTAAATCTGCTGTGAGGCTAATAAAACTCCCCTCCAACTTTCCGCTTCTCCTTTATCTTTCAAAATTATTTCAAAAATAATGTTATAAATACTTATTTGTCTCGAACTCATTTTTACTTCATGTTTATAAATACTGTTCTTTATTTAAATATTAAAATCTTGAACTCTTCCCCCGCAAACATTACCCAAACGGAACCCGACATCCGACATCTACAACCTGTTGCCGGTGAAGATCATGTCGTCTACATATAGACATATGATCATCATGTCTCCACCCTTCTCCACCTTGGTGTACAAAGCATACTCATAGGGGCACTTCTTATAACCGTGCTTCTGGAGGTAGACATCAATCCTCCCATTCCAGGCGCGAGCCCCCTGCTTCAAACCATATAGGGCCTTGTCCAGCTTGCAAACTTTCTTCTCCTGTCCCTTCACGACGTATCCTGGGGGTTGTTCGATGTACACATCCTCTTCTAGGTAACCATTCAGGTAGGCAGAGACCACGTCCATCTGCATGATCTTCCACCCATGATGAGCTGCCAGTGCGATGATCATCCTGATAGTGTCGATCCTCGCCACTGGGGCAAAGACTTCATCATAATCCACCCCTTAGACTTGCCGGTAGCCCTTCACGACTAGCCGCGCCTTATGCTTCTCCACGCCTCCATCTTTATTTTTCTTCACCTTGTAGACCCACTTCACCCCGAGGGGTTTGTGCCCAGCTGGAGGGTCTACAAGTCTCCAGGTGTCATTCTTCTTGATGAAGGCTATCTCCACATCCATCGCCTTTCTCCAAGTTTTTTCTTGGGCGGCCTCTTCGTAGGAGCATGACTCGATATCTGCAAACAAACAGTATAAAGAAAAATTGTTATGAGTTGGAGCCGTCTCTTCATAGATCTCCTCCAACCTCCTTGTCCGAGGGTGAGGACGATCATCCTTGGTTCCGCTGGTGCTTGCTCCACCAGATCTTCCTCTGCTCGTACTTGCTCCACTTGAGTAAGAGGTGAGAGCTCCCCCTGACTCCCTGCTGGGCGGCGATGGTGGCTCAGCTCCACCCATCTCAGCTTCATCTCCCTGACCATCCTCTTCTTCATCATCATCGAAGAACATCCCCTTGATGCTCCTCACCTCTTCATCCCAGCTCCAGCAGCTGTCTTCTTCAAACACCACATCCCTTGAGATGATGCACCTTCTCCGTCACCAGGTTGTACAGCTTGTATGCCTTGCTCGCAGGAGCGTAGCCTACGAAGATGCACTTCTCGCTCCTGTCATCCAGCTTCCTTCTCCTCTGGTCCGGGACATGGGCATAAGCCACACACCCGAAGACCCTTAGGTGCTTCACGCTTGGCTTCCACCCACACCACGCTTCGAACGGCGTCTTGAACTTTACACTCTTCGTTGGACAACGATTCAGTAAGTACACTGCCACCTGTACTGCCTCCGCCCAATACTTCTTAGGCAACCCCTTGCCTTTCACCATACTCCTTGCCATATTCATGATGGTCAAGTTCTTTCTCTCTGCCACGCCGTTCTGCTGAGGTGAGTATGCCGCCGTCAGTTGATGAGATATCCCCCACTCTCTACAGAAGTCATCAAACAGCCTAGAGGTGTACTCCCCACCTCTATCTGTCTTAAGCACCTTCAGTGGCTGCCCACTCTCCTTCTCAGCCATTGCCTTAAACTCCCTGAATTTGTCAAGCGCCTCGGCCTTCTCTCTCATTTAAAGTACACCCAACACTTTCGACTGTAGTCATCCGTGAAGGTAACGTAGTATCTGCTGCCTCCAACTGAGGTCGTCTCAAACGGACCTGCTATGTCCGAATGAACTAGCTCTAGCTGTCTTGTCGCCCTCCGGGACTTTCCACCCTCGAACATTTCTCTCTTCTGCTTTCCTTTGGTACATGCCTCACATACTCTCTGAGGAGGCGAAATCATAGGCAACCCTTCTACCATCTTGGAGTGGGATAGTAACTTCAGGCCTGTGAACACCAGATGACCCATCCGGTGGTGCCACAGCCAAGCTTCCTCTTCTTCTCCTGTCTTCGCAAGACATGCCGTCTCCTTGACATCCATACTTAGAGGAAAGAGGCGATTCGTCACCATCTTCACTCTCACCACCTCTCTTCCTTGACTATCCTTTATATCTAAGGTACTATCCCTCAACAGGACCCGATAGCCCTTCTCCACTAGCTGCCCGAGACTTAGGATGTTACTCCTCAAACCCGGCACATAAAATACATCATTGATATGCACCTCCTTCCCATTCATTGTGACCGCTATCACTCCTCTTCCTTCCACTAATATCTTCGAGACGTCGCCAAAGCTGACTTCACCACCATTTGCCTCAAGGCTGGTGAATAGCTCCTTATCTCCACACATGTGGTTACTTGCGCCAGTGTCCAAGTACCACACTCCGTTCCTCCCTCCTGCAGGACCTTGGATTGTAAGGAACATCATCGGGTCGCCACCCGTGTTACTTGCCTCAGCATAGTGGTTGGCTTCTCCTCCCTTCCTTGGAGCCCAACAATCGTAGCTCATATGTCAGAACTTGTTACAGTTGTAACATTGAGTCTGGGACATATCTCCTCTTCCTCTTCCTTGACCTCTACCTTGGTCCCTTCCATGTCCTCTACCTTTGCCTCTCCCTTGGCCTCTTCCTCTTCCTCCACCATCGTGTTTCCAACCTTGAAGTTGCTCCGCCTCCTTCTGGTTGTACTGATTTCTTCCGAAGTCTCTTCCACCTCTTCCTCCTCTGTACTCTTTCTTGGTAGCCTCAGCCACGCTGACCTCCTCCTCTTCCTGAGCTTTCTCCAAAGTTAAGCTGAGTCTGGAGTGCTTTCCCCAAGCCACTCGACTCCTCATCATCCTGCAGCATGCGATACTCGTGGGCTTGCAGCGAGCCAACAAGTTCATCTACCGTCATCACGGTGAGATCCTTTGACTCCTCAATGGCTACTACCACATGCCTGAACTTCTTAGACATAGATCGCAGAAGCTTCTCCATGAAGCTTACGTCATCTGTCACCTCTCCATTCCTCTTCATCTCGTTTGTGAGCGTCCGCAGACAAGTCACGTAGTCACCAACCTTCTCTGAACCCTGCATCTTCATCACTTCATACTGAGCTCGAAGGGACTGCAACTTCACCTTCTTTGCCTTATCAACTCCCTGCATGGAGCGTTGCAAAATCTCCCATGCCTCCTTTGATGTCTCCGCGTCGGAGATCTTCTCAAAAGTCGCCTCATCCACACCTTGATATAGTAAGAAGAGAGCCTTCTTGTCCCTCTTCTTGGACTCTCTCAACGCTGTCCTCTGAGCGTTAGTTAATGCCGCTTCTGCTTCTGCAGTAAGCTCCTCAACGCCGTCCTCTACTACCTCCCATAGCTCCTTCGAGGCGAGCAACACCTTCATCTGGATGCTCCAATTTTCATAATTAGTCTTTGTCAACTTGGGGACTTGCCCCGACATGACACCTCCCATCTCCATTACTTGTAGACGCAAGAACTTCCCGGGGGGGGGGGGGGGGTCGAACCTCGCTCTGATACCACTTGTTGGAAGTGAGTGAGACGCTCGGCGAGACGAGCGACACCCACGAGTTGCCCCGGGCGGGATGGACAACCCGACGAGATGGCGGGCGAGATGGTTGTACCGCGAGAGGGACCTGGCGAGACGATCCCGGCGAGCTCCTTCCTCACCCAGCGAGGTCTACCTGCGAGGTGCTCCGCGAGACGGCTTCGAGCGGGACTACTTCTGCGGGACGACCCGGGCGAGACGGCTGCTCCTCTCTTTCGAGAACACCAAAAAACGGGCAGCACTCACGCTCACCGTCCCCTTCTTTTCTCAACCGCTGCGAGAATCAAAATAAAACGTACAAGTTCGAAAAAACGTCCGGCGCTGCAGCGCTTCACAATAGAAGGGAGGCAAACTTTACTATCTCATCAAATCTTTTAAAGTTCTACATCCAAGTCTTTATATAGGCAAATGAAACCAATGAAAATAGAACACATGACAATGCAATAAATGCCACTCATAACCACTATCTACATTCATTGAATATAAAGCATATTTAAAAGATTCCATAAAAAAACCGTTGACCCGGTCAACGAAGTCAAAGTACAACAATTTTGAGATTATCAAAGTCGTCATAAGTTTGAAAGTTTGATAGATATTACCTTTGCGGAGGCTTGGTACTTGATCCTGAGAAGGTCCCATGCTTCTTTTGATGTAGTGTCCCCCCATTATATTTGGAAATATGCTTTTCCCTAACCCTTGTTGGATGTACAGGAGGCTTTGGCATCTTTCTTAAGTTCTTCATTATATGTGTTCACCAAGGATGGTTCCCTGTTTGAAGAGGATTTGTGGCAGTTTGTTGAACAAAACCATTTTGAACTTTGCTCTATAGTCCTTGAGACAAGAGTAAGGATTGGTTCAGGGGAGTAAAGTGCAGCGCAATCCAACGGATGCGAGCCGCTGCACTTTATCGTGCAATCTGATCCAACGGATGCAAGCTCGCGGAGATGCGTGCACATCTCAAAGCCACTGCACGCATCTCTGCGCGAGCACGCATCTCTGCGCGAGCACGTATCTCTGCGCGAGCACGCATCTCCGCGCAAGCTGAGATGTGCTCGCAGCCATTGAATCGCTGCATTGCACGAAAAAGTGTAGTTGCTGCACTTTATTATCCCCGAATCCTAATAATAATGTCCTCATTTCGGCATGCCAAAAATCAAAGATGTCACTTTCAAATATAGGATCACCAGCAGGTCAAAATTTTCAAATTTTGTGATGATTAGTTGCTTGAGGGTGCTATGTGATGAGTGGGGAAGGGACAAGAGCAGAAATGATGAATGAAAGCAAATACAAGTAGCGGAGTCATGGCTACTTCTGATGACAGAAATCTCTCACAAGTCTTCAACCAGCTGCTCTGATACCATGTTAAGTGTGCAAATTCAAAGATAGAAAAGGGGGAAGGTAAACGGTACTACCGGTTACTTTATTTCATCAAAAAGCAGGGGATAAAGCATGAGCTTCAAAAACATTTCTTTATGAGCTTTTGGTGGTTAATATGGATTTCTTCTTCTTTGCAGGATGAGATTGTGCTGGCTTCAGGAGAAATTGAGGAAGGTTTGCAGCATGCGGCTTGATTATGCAGATATCCTAATATGAAGAACCCAACATTAAGAGTGGGGATCTCGGTAGAATCTGGAGGGAGGAGCTGCAGGATGAAGTCGGTTGTAGCTAGCAAGGAGGGATCGGTAGATAGAGCTGTAAAAATTTATGATTCGCGGAAAACGGGAAACCTATCCGAGCCCAAGTAAATCAAATGCAAACAGAAGAGCAAGTATCTTATACTATCAAAAATTCTTTACAAGGCAAGACATACATGACGAGGCATGATTCGTCAAGGTACATGATGAAAGCAAAAAAATACAAGGCAAAGAACTAACCGCGCGGACTCAAGGAGTAACCGCCGGCTCTGCTGTTGAACTACGGAGTCCGCTGAAACCGCTAAGTCGCCAAACCACAACCTAGCCGCGCAGACTGCCCGTTATTCCAAAGCTGAATAAACTCTGATCACTGATCTACAAGCCGCCTAGCCGCATGGTCGCCTAGCCACCAGATCACGTGAACTGCTACTGCCGAACTGAACAAGCAGTCAGAAGCGGACAACTTATTGAACTAGAAAAGAGTTGCAGAAGAGATGACATCCTGGTCGCAAGCTGCGACCTGCTGCTAACAGCTGGTTGCTAATTTCAGAGGCCACACTGTCCCTAACTGAAATAAGAACCAAGTCCCTGTCTTTACCGCGCTATCCGCACAACCTGCACAGCACAAATCCGGTCAACTATTCAAACCGTGCGGATAGAAAACCCTGCCCACAACAACTGCCCAATCTCACTTACTATTCATTTGGTGTTACTGTTGATATGACATGGGGTCCTATACATAGGCACAAAGAGCAGTGTGATCACCTCCCTAGCTGATAGAATCATCACCCTATCTTGCGGCGAGTACAGAGAGAATCCACACAACAACAAACGGCCAAAACCGTCATGGCAACCACCAAGGCCGGATAGAAATTCTATCGTCCTTGCCGCCATAGCCAAGCCAGGACTAGACCACCACCAGCAGACCATGCGACTACAGCACCAGTCCGCACAAAAGAGGACACAACACCAGTCTACACGCACTTGCGAACACTACTCTACTCCGCACACTCCAAGCCCGCAAGCTAAGCACATGACTGACAGCTGTCGAACTTGGAGGACAAAGAAGTAGTCCGCAAAAATTGCGCGAACTACACAGATAAAGATCTTATCTACCCGGTTACTAACTGGGAACAAACTGCCAGCTGAACACAAGCTGACCTGGCTAGCCGTCAGTCCTGTCCGCACAAGCCGCGTGAACAGGTCACCCAGTCCTCCACTTTCACTTCAAAAAATTCAACACCCCCTTGAAGTGAGAAGTGGAAACCAGTCCCAACAGTCTCCGTAATCGAGTAAATGGCCCCTTCGACAGCACCTTCGTTAAGATATCCACGATGTTGTCCTCGCTCCACATATGTCCAACCACAGGAGACCCCTCCAATACCTTCTTCCGAATGAAATGGTGCTCAATCTCAATGTGATTGGTCCGCGCGTGGCAAACATGATAATTAACCAGTTTAAGGGCACTCTCATTGTCACCGCGTAGAAGAGTGAGACCACACACTTCTTCATGGACGTCCTCTACTAGCCTCCTAAGACAGATGACTTCCGGAGCTGTCATGGTCGAATCCTTGTACTCTGCTTCCGTAGTAGAGTCAGACATAGAATCCTACTTCTTGTTGCACCACGAGATACATGCTGATCTACATGTGAAGACATAACTGGATGTTGACTTCCGGTCGTCTGAATCTCCCCCATAATCAACATTTGTATAACCGTGCAGGTTGAAGCCCGTGTCTCTCCCATAAAGAAGACCCATATCAGAAGTGGGCTTCACGTACTTCAGAATGTTTCTTGCCACCATTAGATAAGGCTTTCGAGGTTCCTCCATGTACCGACTCACTCGGCCTACAACATATGAAATATCTAGTCTCGTAATCGTCAAGTAGATAAGACTCCCCATCAGAGCACGAAACACTAAAGAATCTGGAATAATCCTCCCTTCGTCTCGTCAAAGCTTGATGCCAACATCAAGTGGAGTAGAACTACTTTTCCCTTCCCATATGCCAAATTGTTGAACGATCCGATCTACATAGCCCCTTTGGGAAACGAGTATGTCACTCTCTTTCCTCTCCACCTCAAGTCCAAGGAAGTCGTGGAGCTCACCCAAGTCCTTCATCTCGAACCGAATGACTAGCTCTGCCCTGAGCCTAGCCACCTCCTCCTCGGAGTTTCTCGTGACGATCGTGTCATTCACGTACAGTAGCACCAAGACATGATGCTCCCCCCTTCTTGATGAACATGTTCTAATCTGAATCAGAGGCAAAATAATCGCAGAATTGGAGATATTCTGCAATCTTCTCATACCATGCTCGCGGAGCCTGCTTCAGCCGTAAAGGGCCTTCCAGAGCTTGCAGCCGTATCCTGGATGATCTTCAGACACGTATCCTGGTGACTGAACCATGAAGATGCCTTTATCAATTTCCCGTAAAGAAAATCATTCTTTACATCCAACTGCCACATCTTCCAACCTTGGCAAGACGCGAAAGCCATCACCACCCAAACTGAAGTTATTTTTGCAACGGGACTAAACGTCTCTTCGTAGTCTTCTCCGTACTGCTGAGAAAAATGTCGAGCTACAAGGCGAGCCTTGTACCGCTCGATGCTCACATCCGCCTTCTTCTTTAGCTTATACACCCACTTGCATGTCACAGGGGTAACGCCATCAACCTTGGGCATAATGTCCCATGCATCATTTTTACTAAAGACAGCCATCTCCTCATCCATGACATTTTCTCACACCTTGACTCCAGTGACGTCTTCAAAGCTAGAAGGCTCTCGTTCATCCAGAGGACCCACGGAGAAACAAGAGACCAAGCTCAACGTGTTTCCTTCGCAATAACGAGATGGTAGTTTGATTGTCCTCTTCGATCTCTGAAGAGTCTGACCCTTGCTGACCACCTCCGTTGCCTCTTCTGAATTAGCTCCGTTCCCGGGCAAACTTGGAGCATCGCTCCCCCTACTTTCTGAACTGGAAGTCTCTGCCTCAGAGCTAGAAACACTTGAAGCTTATTGTGACACAGGTAGCTCTACTAGAAGATGCTTAACAACCTCCTCATGCCCGCCATCTGATCTGCTTTCCTGCAGCTCCACAGAGGAGCCACCTCCATATGACGTCAGCTCGTCGAAGACCACGTCTCTCGAGACAACGAACTTCTTAGTCACTGGATCCATACACTTCTATCCCTTCTTCCGCTCATCATAGCCCATAAAGATAAGCTTACTTGCCTTTACATCCATCTTTGCCCTGAGAGCGTGCAGGATGTGTACATAATAAGTATATCCAAACATCCGAAGGTGTCCAACTCTAGGCTTCTACTTAAACATCATCTCGTGAGGAGACTTCATATTGATCAGACTCAGAAGCATCTAATTTATGACATAAGTTGCACAGGTCATCCCTTCTGCCTAGAATGACCTTGGAATGCCTTTGACATGAAGCCAACACTTGCAGGTCCCCGTCAGATGACGGATCTTCTGCTCTGCTACTCCATTTTGTTGTGCAGTATGAGCACAAGTGAGCTCCCTTTGAATGCCGTGCTTCCTATAAAAGTCAGAGAACTCAGTTGAAATGAACTAACCTCCATTATCTGTTCTCAACTTCTTGACCCGAAGGCCAAGCAGACCCTCCACTAGCTCCTTGAACTCCACAAACAAATAGAATGCGTCTGACTTCTCTTTCATAAAGTACACCCAAGTGTACCTTGTGTAGTCATCAATCAACACTAACATGTATCTGCTGTCTCCGAGACTAGCTATGACAGTCGGCCCAATCAGATCACCATGGATACACTCCAATGGCGCTTTACACATGGTCCGCGACTTGTTAAACCGAAGATAATGAGCCTTTCCATATTGACACTCTGTGCAGACATGACTGTCGCCGAAGGATGGCAATCGAGGCAAGCCTTTTACAAGACTCTTCACTGTCATAGCTTTCAACTTGTCCATACCAATGTGACCCAGCCATTCTTGTCAGATAGCTGCACTATCATTGGCTCTCATCCGATCAACATAGGAATTTGTTGACAATACAAACAAGTCTCTTACCCTACTCCATACATGAGCAACGTCATTTTTACCGTTGATACGTTATGAAGAAACTTCACTTCTGTTGGACCGAACAGAACGTGATAACCTACGTCCACTGCGTTGTTCATTGAGAATATGTTCTTCTTCATGCCCGGTACTTGATAGACACTCCTCAAGGTGAGTGGACCTTTATCACTATCTAAAGAAATGACACCCTCCTTCTCGACTGCATGAACTGTATCATCAGCAGTTGTGATAGCTTGGTTACCTGAGAACGTATACAAAAAGGAGAACTTCAACTCATCTCTAGTGAGATGGTGACCACACCGCGAGTCCACAATCCAATCTTTGTAGTCGATGGTGGACAATGCACGAACACACGTGCCCGTCATGAACGCATTCCCCCATCTGGATTCCTCAGCATTGGAACCAACTTCCTCTTTATCTGCAACATGCCACGACTGCAGCTTGACCTTGCAGTCCTTCTTGAAGTGACTTGGCTGGTTGCACCTTTAGCACTTAAGCCAATCCTTCTTCTTCTAATCACGCGTAGGAGCAGCACTCCCTCTTGTTGATAAGAAGTTGAAGGACCATCACCAACATCAGTCTTCTTCTTCTCTCATCTCTTCTTCTCCCTTGAGAAGAGTGTCTCACTGCCTCCTTCAGAGACAGTGACTCCGGCCATCTATCTAGCTAAGCTCTCCTGCGAAGTCAACAGGTTCTCCAACTCCAACAAAGATGTCTGAGTGGAATAACCTTGAACATTAGTGACAAAGGTCATATACTCCTTCCACAAACCGCGGATTATGTATCTCTTCAACTTCGCCTCTGAAATAGACTCATCAGGGTCCAATGCTGAAATCTCAGTGCATAAGTTCTTCATCTTCAGGAAGAACATCGAGATAAGCAGATCTCCTTGAGTGACACTCACCAACTCATTCTCTAGGAATTATAGCGTTGCTACATTCTTCCTATTGAACAACCCATCGAGAGAAGTCCAAATCTTCGCAGCAGACCGACATCCTATGATGTGGTAGAAGAGTTCTGGCAAGATAGCTTGCTTGAGATTAAACTCTGCTTTCGCATTTGTTTTCCTCCAAGCTCTCACCTGCTCCAGCACCCGCAGTAGTAGTAACATCTTTCCTTTCGTCTCCGCAAACGACCTCCCAAAGGTCCTCGCCCAGAAGATAGCTTTCCATACTCGACTTCCACTTCTTAAAGTCAGTCGATGTAAGAAGCTCGATTCCAAGACCTCTTGCGAAACCACCTTTCATTGCACTAACCCTTGTTCACTTAGACTCTCAGAAACAATAAGGCAAACTGACGGTTGATCACTGCTCAGCCTCTGTTCCCTCTAATACCATGTAAAAATTTGTGATTCGCGGAAAATGGGAATCCAGGCACAGGAACACTCAACCTATCCGAGCCCAAGTAAATCAAATGCAAACTCCAAAGCCAGTCCACAAGGGCGGACTCCGCGAACGCCAAAACTCAAGTCCGCCAACACGCCGCGGATACAAACTTCCAATCCGCCCGGTTAGCACAAGAAGTCAGCGGCAAAGCCGTAGACCAAGCTGAGCACCGCCAACAGTTCGCGAACCGCAGTCCGCTCAGGCCGCTCCACAAGAAGCCCAAGTCACAGGACTTCTTTGGCCATACAACATACATGCCGCTCACCAGGCCGCACAAGCCGCTCCTCAAGAACAGCCAAGCCATTAA
This sequence comes from Platanthera guangdongensis, assembly GCA_039583875.1. Taxonomy (NCBI): domain Eukaryota; kingdom Viridiplantae; phylum Streptophyta; class Magnoliopsida; order Asparagales; family Orchidaceae; genus Platanthera; species Platanthera guangdongensis. Next base: position 243,492,624 of record CM077153.1, read on the forward strand.
GACCAAACGAGGTCACCCAGGCCGCAACCAGCATTCCGCCCAGGCCGCAGACTCAGACTGCTCAGGCCGCTCAGACCGCCCGACCTGCCCATCACCCACTTCCACTTCACAAATTTCAACACTCCCCCTTGAAGTGAGAAATGGTGATCAAGCCCAGCAAACCTCGTAGCCGTTGAAATGACCCCTTCGACAGCGGCTTCGTGAAGATGTCAGCAAGATTATCTTCACTCCGAACATGCTCGACCAGAAGAGATCCCTCCAGCATCTTTTCCCTTATGAAGTGATGCTCAATCTCAATATGCTTGGTCATTGCGTGACATACTAGATTGTTTACCAGTTTGAGAGCACTCTCATTGTCACCGTGGAGTAAAGTAGGACCTTGCACTTCCTCATGAACATCCTCTATAAGCCTCCTCAACCAGATGACTTCCCGAGCAGCCAAGGCAGAAGCCTTATACTCTGCCTCTGTAGTTGAGACCGACACCGAGTCCTGCTTCTTGCTACACCACGAGATGCAACCTGATCCACAAGTGAACACATAACCCGAAGTTGATCTTCGATCATCCGAGTCACCACCGTAATCAGCATCCGTGTACCCAAGCAAAGCAAAGTCCGTGTCCCTTCTATAGAGAAGTCCCATATCAGAAGTCATCCTGACATACTTCAAAATATTTTTTGCCGCTACCAGATGAGACTTCCTTGGTTCAGCTATAAATCGATTTACTCGGCCAATAGCATAAGCAATGTCTGGCCTTGTAATTGTCTGGTAGTTCAAGCTCCCAACTAGAGCTCTGAACACCAAGGGATCCGGAAGAATCCTTCCCTCATCTCGTCGAAGCTTCAGCCCGTGATCCAGTGTAGTAGGGCAACTCTTTCCTTTGCCCATACCGAATCGATTTACAATGCGATCCGCATATCCTTTTTGGCAAATAAGTATCCCGCTCTCCTTCCTCTCCACTTTAAGACTAAGAAAATGATGAGGCTCACTCAAGTCTTTCATCTTGAAGCGTATAGCAAGCTCAGCCCTGAGCTTAGCTACTTCCTCCTCCGAATTTCCTGTGATGATCATATCATCAACATACAGCAGAACCAAGACTTGCAGCCCCCCTTCTTCTTGACGAACAAGCTAGAATTCGAGTTGGAAGCAAAATAACTGCAGAATTGAAGATAATCTGTTATCTTTCCATACCAAGCTCTAGGATCTTGCTTCAACCCGTATAGAGCTTTCCTGAGTTTGCAGACATAGTCCGGATGAACTTCAGAAACAAAACCAAGTGGTTGATACATGAAGATGTCCTTATCAATTTCTCCGTAAAGAAAAACATTCTTCACATCAAGCTGCCACATCCTCCATCCCTTGCAAGCAGCCAAGACGATCACCACCCGAACCAAAGTCATCTTCACAACTGGACTAAATGTCTCCTCATAGTCTTCTCCATACTGTTGCGAGAATCCTCGAGCAACCAGACGAGCTTTGTATCTATCAATGCTCTCATCCGCCTTCTTCTTCAACTTATACACCCACTTGCAAGTCACTGGAGTAATGCCATCAACCTTGGGCACAAGGTCCCAGGTTTCATTCTTCTTGAAAGCAGCAATCTCTTCCTTCATGACATCTTCTCACTCCTTGACTCCAGTTGCCTCATTGAAGCTTGCAGACTCTCGCTCATCCAGAGGACCTGCAAAGAAGCAGGAGACAAAACTCACTGCATTTCCATCACAGTATCGAGCTGGTGGCTTCACAACCCGAAGCCTCAACACCAGAGCTTGAAACAACAAGAGCTGCTGGTAAAATAGCAAGCTCCTCTTCCAGTCCTTCAGTAGCCAACTTCTGCTCTTCATCAACCTTGCTTTCTGGTAGATCAACCGACCCACCTCCATACGACGTCAGTTCATCAAAGACCACGTCTCTTGATATAACAAACTTCTTCGTCGCAGGATCCATGCATTTCCATCCCTTCTTCCGCTCATCATAACCAACAAAGACAAGCTTTCTTGCATTTGCATCAAGCTTGATCCTTGAAGCATCCGGGACATGCACTTAGCAAGTTGATCCAAACACCCGAAGGTGTTCCACACTTGACTTCTCCTTCAGCAACATCTCAAAAGGAGTTTTCATGTTGATCGGGCTGAGCGGCATTCGATTGATGATGTAAAGGCACAAGACACCCCCTCTGCCCAGAAGGACATATGAATGTCTTTCGCATGAAGCCAGCATTTGCAGGTTTCCGTCAGATGACGGATCTTCCGCTCCACTACTCCATTTTGTTGTGGAGTATGAGCACAAGTAAGCTCTCTCTGGATCTCATGCTTCCTGCAGAAGTTAGAAAACTCGGAGGAGACAAACTCACCACCATTGTCTGTTCTAAACTTCTTGATCCGCAAGCCAAGCCGGTCCTCCACTAGCTCCTTGAACTCCACAAACAACCGGAAAGCTTCTGACTTCTCCTTCAAGATATAGACCCAAGTGTATATTGAGTAGTCATCAATGAAAACAAGCATGTATCTGCTTTCACCAAGGCTGACCGTGACAGTTGGTCCCATCAAGTCTCCATGGATGCACTTCAATGGTCTCTTGCTCCTCATTTGTGACTTATCAAACAGAAGGCAATAAGCCTTGCCGTACTGACACCCCGCACAAACGTGACCATCACCAAAGGAAGATAGCTTAGGCAAGCCTCTAACAAGGCTTCTGTTTGCCATAGCTTTCAACTTATCCATTCCTACATGTCCCAGCCTCTCATGCCAGATAGCAGCGCTATCGTTTGCTCTCATCCAATCAACAAAGAGTTTGTTGCAAGAACAAACAAGTTCTTCACTCTTCTCCCAACATGAGCAACATCAGCCTTAACCGCTGATACGTTGCGAAGGAACTTCACTTATGTTGGCCCAAACAGAACGTGATAATCAGCGTCTACCACATTGGTCACAAAGAAGAGGTTCTTCTTCATGCCCGGTACGTGATACACACTCCTTAACGTGAGTGACCCCTTATCACTACCCAAAGATACAACTCCCTCCTTCTCTACTGCATAAACAGTATTATCAACAGTTATGATAGCTTTGTTACCTGAGTAAGCTTGCAAATAAGAAAACTTTGACTTGTCTCCGGTGAGGTGATGACCACACCCGGAGTCCACGATTCACTCATCGTTGAAGTCAACAACGGACAAAGCATGGACACAAGTGCCCGTCATGAAAGCTCCGCCCCATCCAGCTTCTTCAGTGCTCAAGTAAGCTTCCTCCTTGCCTGCAGCATGCCCAGGCTGCAGTTTGACCTTGCAGTCACGCTTAAAGTGTCCCCGCTGATGACACCAGTGGCACTTCAAGTTCTTCTTCCAATCCTTCTTAAGAGCAGCGCTCCTCTTTGACTGATAAGAAGTTGAAGGCTCATTTTTAGTAGCAGTCTTCTTCTTCTTCCCTTCCCATCCTTTCTTCTTCTTTCCTGAGAAGAGAGCTTCACTGCCTTCCTCAGTGACAGTGACGCCAGCCATCTGCCTTGCCAAACTTTCCTGCGAAGCAAGCAGGTTCTCAAGCTCAAGCAGAGATGGATGAGTAGCCCAGCCTTGAATAGATGTCACAAAGGCAACATACTCCTTCCGCAAGCCGCGGATTATGTGCATTTTCATCTTAGCCTCAGAGATAGGCTCATCAGGATCAAGAGCTGATAACTCAGCACACAAGATCTTCATCTTCAGAAAGAATTTTGAGATGGTCAGGTCTCCTTGAGTTGTCCTAGCCAACTCATTCTCCAGAAACTGAAGTCTAGCCACATTCTTCTTATTGAACAACTCATCAATAGTTGTCCAAATATCAGCAGACTCACATCCAATGATGTGATCAAATAGTTCTGGTGAAACATCTCTCTTGAGAACAAACTCCGCTTTTGCATTTGTTTTTCTCCAGAGCCTCACCTGCTCAGCAGTACCAAAAGCAGCAGTAACTTCTTTCCTGTCGTCACCACCGACGACCTCCCATAGCTCTTCGACCAGAAGGTAACTCTTCATGCACGACTTCCACTTCTTAAAGTTAGTCGACGTTAAGAGTTCAATACCAAGACCTCTTGCATAGCTCACTTCCATTGCAACAACCTTTGGTTAAGCTTCTAGAAGCACAGAGCAACAACACAGGTTGATCACCGCTCAAGCAACTGATCCTTGATCACCACTCAAGCAACTGAACCTGACTCCGATACCATGTTGAATTTTCTCAAGGTGGTCAACAAGATAACCTAAAGCCAAATTAATATTCTCAGAACTATCTAGTTCACACTTTGATCATGCAGAAACCCAAGGAACAAGCTCGACACCAAATGCAAATGGAAGAACAAGCAAATCTTATTTTTATTAACACTTCTTTACAGGGCGAGGTATACATGGCGAGACATGATTTCGGCAGTACACAAGTTAAAACAAAAAGCACAAAACAAGCCGGCGGACAGAACAGAAGACAGCCGAGACCGCCCAGTCCGCCAAGGTCACTGAAGCCGCCCGAGCTGTTGCTGCTACAAGCCGAATAGAACACAGAGTACCCCGAGACCGTGAGTTCGTGCGGACACACCGTTATTCTCCTACTGCTGATGAACTAAAGAACAGACCGTCTACCCGCCTGAGACCGGCGGACAGGTTATTGGAACTTGGAAATGCTGAAGCAGGAACTGACAAGCCGCAGAAGCGACCTGCTGAAACCGCAGAAACCGCACACTTCACTGAACTTGACCGAGGTCAAAGCCAAACTCCTGGATCCTTGAAGCTAGTCGCGCGACCTGCACACAGCACACAGTTAACTCTACTCAACCCACGCGGACAGAAAAACCAGACCGCAACAATTGACCAAGCCCCACTTACTGTTCATTCAGTTACTGTACATGTGTCGAGGGGGTCTATTTATAGGCGAGGTGAGGAGTGTGGTCACCACCTTAGTGAATACAGTCACCGCCCCAGCCCGCGCACTAACACAACCAGTCCGCCAAGTCCGCAAGGACTTGGACAGATCAACCCTCCAGGAGCCATACCAAAGGCAGTCCGCCATTAAGCGGACACACTGCCGACCTGCACAATACAGGCACTACGCCAGCCCGTCACACAATACAGCATGCGGACACACCCGCAACTCATGCTGCATCAGTCCGTAATACCATAACACGCGAACACAGGGCACAGTCCGCAGAGCTCGACAATCAACGCCACCCCGCCACGAGTCCACGAACAACAAGCAGTATGCCCGGTCAACAGCGGACTTGGCAGATACCGCGGACACACTGGACTTGTCACAGAATGTGACCAAGTCCAGTAACCACCAAGGGCCTGGCGTGAGCACGGTGGACACAGAAGATCCAGTCCGCCAAGACATCAGAATAGTCCGCCAATCCACTGCACCATGGAGAGCTCGGCAAGAACCCAAGCACAACTCCAAAGCCAGTCCACAAGGGCGGACTCCGCGGACGCCAAAACTCAAGTCCGCCAACACACCGTGGATACAAACTTCCAAACCGCCCGGTTAGCACAAGAAGTCTGCGGCAAAGCCGGAGACCAAGCTGAGCACCGCCAACAGTCTGCGAACCGCAGTCCGCTCCACAAGAATCCCAAGTCACAGGACTTCTTTGGCCATACAACATATAGGCCGCTCACCAGGCCGCACAAGCCGCACCTCAAGAATAGCCAAGCCACCAAGACCAAGCGAGGTCACCCAGGCCGCAACCAGCAGTCCGCCAGGCCGCGAACTCAGACCGCTCAGGCCGCTCAGGCTGCTCAGACCGCCCGGCCTGCCCATCACCCACTTCCACTTCACAAATTTCAACAATTAGAGGGCGTGCAAGAGCATACAAGGGGGACACCATTGTGTGCAGGGGGATCTCCCGCACGTTATCATGTATGTGAGGGAGACGCTGCATGCTACCTCACGTGGGAGGCAATACCGTGCGCTAGTGCGCATGGGAGGGAGGCTATTGTCGGTGTGTTAGAGGTCTGCAGACCAGTGTACCCAACCCATCCCCATGGATTTTATTGGCAATAACCTCTATTTTCAATGGCGAGTTATTGAGGCTTCTTAAAACTCCTATATAACGGAACCCTAAACTGGTCCACATCACCAATTGAGCTACATCTCGGTGTTGAGGAACAGTTTAGAGATCCCTTATCTAAGGGGTATGGGTTTCAATCCTCCCCTGCCTCAACAACCCACCACTAGAATTAGCAGCTGAGGGCCAATCAAATCCATGGATATGGGTTGGGGTCACTGGTTTGCAGACCTATAGTACACCCATAATAAACCCGACATTACAGTATTCTTCCTTGTTCACAACTTTCTCTTCTAATTAATTTTACAGTTCTATAAGCCTACTCACCTCTCATATTTAGGCTTCACAAAATTCGGGTGAAAGACCTTGATCTCAGATTGTTGCAAGTCTTCCTCCTCCCTGCTTACGCGTAATACATCCCCTGTAATGACCATATAATATGAGTCTGGTCGGAGCCACACAACATATAGACGTTACAGATTCAACATTATAAAGTGATATAAAAGTATTACCCATCTCAAAACTCAGAGAATCAAATATCAGAAACAAAACAACAAGAGTAGAAGTTGTCTACAACTACATAGGAGTCTGAAATGGTCTCAAGACCTTACAACATTCAAGTGTCTAAAACAATAACATCACTCATCATAATAACGTGTCAAACTCTCCTAGGTTACCTCGACATGCAAGGTAGATTACATTGAAAGAAACATAACATGAAACTTACAAAACATATCAAAAGGGGGTACACTTCATGAGACTTATGCCTTTTGGCCAGCGAGATTGCTCCAGCTTGTGATCCTTGCACTGTAAAATTTGTTGTAACGTGGGTTAAGAAAGGCTGACCTTAACTGTGTAACCAACACCCCTCCTCCCGGTCATCCCTAGCGGACCCCGGGGCCCTCCATCACCCTGCAGGTAAGCACTTCGTATGCATATAATAGATCATAAACTAACATTGAGAATAACAGGATTTGGTGTCTCAAGCATCAAACACGTTTCTATATTGAACTTGTAAATAGAAGGGGGTCTACAATGCAACATGTATGCAAATTTGGGTTTCACCCAAGACACCTTATATCGCGTATGGTTCTAACACACCATGACAAATCATCACATCATAATCATCACATGGGTACTCTCATTTCCCAAAGGCATACAAGCTCATGACCAATAACTCTCGCTGATACCCCACCTGCATATATATCACAACATCATCGGGCTTGTCCATCAGCTCAACCGTTCTTGCCAATTTTACCAATTTAAGCACAACTGATGCTAAGGACCCTTGCTTGACCTTGCCCGCTCGTGGGCTTCATCTCATGGGCTTGTCCAAAAGCTTGTCCTCCTCGTCAGTTTCCACATGAGGGGACTTGTCTAGCTGGGACACCCTCCACACGTGAATCACAACATCACGAGGTAAGCCAGCCGACAATAAAGAAAAATCCACGCCAACACATCGCATTCAACAAGCATATCCCATCCTGCCCTAAATCACCATTCGTTCTCACACGAAATTAAGGGCATCACAGCAGTGTCTTCACTACAATCAGATTTCTAGCAAAATCCCTAATATGCATGTCAAGCAACATCACTGAATTGGACAACCGGTCGCAATTTTAGCTTCACCCACCTTGTCTAATCCACTAGAGGAGTGGATTTCTAATGCAAAATTATGTCAGGGATGGAGTCAATCAACCTGGTGGTTCATCTTAAACCATGACGACTCGAACCCTCTCATTTGAGAGATCTGGTGCCTAAATGCTCAAATGAAGGCATAAATGAAATGTATGTCATGCACACATCCTAAAAATCGGGAGGAGAAATGTCTTTACCTTACGAAACCTCTTCCTCACCATGGAAACTTGAAGAAGCGTTGATTAACGAGTTCACCTCTAAGCCATCTCCATGTATCTAGCCTCGGATCGACGAACGGAGCTCTGAAACTTCGTTAATGGCGGAAGTTGCTTCTTCTTCCTCCTCCAAGCTCTCTCCAAACTCTAGCTTCCTAAACCCTAAAGTTGGAATAATGGGAAGAGAGAACACATCTGCCCAACTTAGGGTTCACAAACAGACATTTCCGAGCCACACGAACAAGTTTTAAGAAGATCGAATGCCCAGAAATCGCCTCTACGGAACTGGTTCCGTCCACTACCGTCGGGCGGTAGCTACCTACCGCGCCGCGGTAACTTCCAGAGCCCTCTAACCGCCTCAGGCCGTTGCGCTATCGCCAGGCGTTAGCTGCTCAGCGATATCGCTCTCAATCAACTCTAAGTCCCCACTCCACGAAAGCTATTGTCGTGCGATACCTCCTACCTCCGCGCGGTAACTTCCAGAGACACCAATCCCCTCAAACAGAAAAAACGGGGTGTTACATTACGTCTAATACCTATTCCAACATTCTTCCTCAATGACACATGTACATCCTATATTTAGCGAACATGTGCCCGATACTATCCAGGGAACCCAAATGAGCGGGACCAACGCAATTAAGTAGTGGGTGAGTTTGGGGGGGGGGGGGGGGAGGGTGTGAATGCGACTCAGGATTAGCCTTAGGTGGGCTCAACCCACAACCTAAAGAGCGAGACCATATAGTATGGAGTACTCGCCGGTATTGGAGCAAGGCAATCCCGGGCAGTATGATGCTTACCAGCTAGTTGGCAAGGCGAGCACGGGTCCTTCTAACCCTTGTACTCATTGAATTATGTTATTTTGGCCTTTTGGTTTTGTGGCTATTCGCAAGCTATAGAGGTCTTGGAATTGTGTTCTCTAAAAGGCGGAGGCCGCTATCCGCAAACCATCTGGAGTCTACGCATAGAATTTTGTAAAGGAGGAGGTCATTATCTGTATGTCTTTTAGGATATTTTTACCCACGGTATGTTTTGCATATAAAGAAACCCAAAAACACCTCCGAAAAGGTTGAACTAGCCAACTAGAGCTGGTCGATTTTGAGCTTCTTCACCGTTTATCCTTACAGGCTTGTAAGCATATCCTCCTCTCCTATTTCCAACTTGAGGTATTATGTTATAATTATCTACCCAATGAGCATTGATGGATTTTTATTATTCAATATTGTTTCTTTACACAATGTTAAATATGTTCGCTTTTTTTCATTAATAATCTTATTCATTAGTGTGTGGTGCTCAAAATAATTTCTAGTGTACAAAAGACAAGTTAGTCTGTGATTTAACTATAGGGTGTTGTTATTAGCAAATTCACTTTTGTTTCTAGCAAATCAGAAAAAAAAAACAGATTCAGTCATTTTTTGTATTTCTTTCTCTTCCCAAAATTTACTACTAGCAAACCAATCTTATTTTTTTTGCAATTTTTGTATTTTTGAATTTTAAGTCCTAAATGTTTCTCATTTGAAAAAGTGATAAACATGAAAGTTGTAGATCTCATCGAGATATACAATTTTCATGTTGACCATTTTTTGATTTGAAGCCGTTTAGGCTTCCAATTTGGGCCCGAAAAAAGACACGCACGGAACGAGTCGTCTGTACAAATTTTCGGCGTGACTTTTTTCGGGGCCCAAATCGGAGGTCTAAACTGCTTCAAATCAAAAAGTGTTCAACATGAAAGAAAAAAGCTCACGTAGAGATCTGCAACTTTCATGGTGAACACTTTCTATTTTGAAGCCGTTTAAGCCCCAGATTTGGCCTCCGAAAAAGGTCACGCCGATCCCTGGTGTCTGTACAGATGTTCGGTGTGACTTTTTTCAAGGATCAAATCGGGGGTTTAAATTGCTTCAAATAAAAAATTGATCAACATGAAAGTTGCAGATCTCGTCGAGATCTACAATTTGTATGTTGACCATTTTTTTATTTGAAGCCGTTTAGGCTTCCAGTTGGGGCCCGAAATAAGACACACACGGAATGAGTCGTCTGTACAGATTTTCGGCGTGACTTTTTTCAAGGCCCAAATCGGAGGTCTAAACTGCTTCAAATCAAAACGTGTTTAACATGAAAATTATAGATCTCGACGAGATCTATAACTTTCATGTTGAACACTTTTTATTTTGAATCCTTTTAAGCCCCAGATTTGGCCTCTGAAAAGGTCACGCCGATCCCGGGTGTTAGTACATATTTTCGGCGTGACATTTTTCAGGGGTCAAATCGGGGGTCTAAATTGCTTCAAATAAAAAAATGTTCAACCTAAAAGATGTAGATTTCGTCGAGATCTACAAATTTCATGTTGAACACTTCTCATGAAAATGTACGTATAAAACGCAGTTCAAAAAGACGCGAAAATTTTTATATTGGTTTGCTAGTAACAAAATGATTTTCAAATAGCCATTTTGAAAAATGACGATTTGCTAATAGTAATGATTTGCTAAAAACCAAATTGGGTTTGCTAGTAACAGTAACATAACCATATCTCTAGCAATGTTGGTTCATTAAGAATATGAATAGAACCAAATCAGAACCAAACAGAAATCACATGGAACTTGATCGAACTGATATTGAATAATTTATTTTTGGTTCTTGATGTTCCAAAATCAGAACCATATGTATGATAGTTTCGAAAGTTGGAACATAAAACCCAATAAAATTATTGATGGGGACCTACATACTTATAAAACATTGAGGGTGCGGTTAGTCCACTCCTCATGATCCCATCATGGAGATCATGGAGGAACTGCCGCCCGCGCGATCGGCACGAGCAATCGCGTGCGATCCACGCGCTTGGGGTCTCCTCCCCCGGGCCGCCCAGGGCCGGCCGTGGTGGCCAGCCCCACTCTCCCGCCACTGGAGGGCTGGCTCAAGCCAGTCCGGCTTCCGATCGGCCGGTGGGTCGTGCCTCAAGGCCGCGCGCCCGCGCCCGCGAGGCGCGACAATACCGCCGGCCGTCCCGACCGGCAGGAGCCTGCCTTCCCGCAGGCTCCTCAGGAGGCGATGGGAGAGGCCGGCCGCACTCCGCCCTCCGCCCTCCGTCCAGGAGTGCTCGGTAGGATGCCCCTCACCCGCTCGGGCCAGCTCCGGCCGACCGCGCCACATGCCCGACACCCACTACCGGCGTCTCCCCCGGTGGTTGGCGTCGGGATTGCACCCGGTGGCCGTTGTCGGGTCCAGGCCTAGCGTGCCACCCGAGAGTGGCCGGTCGCCCCTCTCCGGCCGGTCGACCGCACTCCCGGCCAGCGCCGCAGCCGCGCCCTCTCCCTTCACTGAGGTTGACCACCCTTGAGGTGGTGGCCGCCATCTCTCTTGCCCACTTTGGACGCCTTCACCGCCATCTGATCATTACTCCACGATCGCGACCGTCCGATGCTCGGGTAACTACCCTCGTAACCACCTCTAGTAGTGGGGGGTGGGGGTGGGGGGGGGGGGGGGGTGGGACAAGTTTTTAGTGGGGGCCTGCATTTAGTAAAATTAAATATACAATTAATATATCCCTAAAACTATTCTTATAATTATGTTATTGATAGTTATAGTGTGCGGATAGCCGCATAACCACCATAACCACCTCCTGGAGGCCATAAAAAGGCCCCAAGGCCTCTTCATTTCTCATCTTTCTCTCATCTGCTTTCTTCCTCCTCCTCAGCCCAGAGCTCTGCCAGATTCCTTCTACGAGCCACCTACGAGCGACATCTTTTACACTAGAAATACGCCCAAGTCCAAAAGTGTGCGGCAAGAAGGAAAGTCCTACTACAACAAGCGCTCGTTTATGCGCATCGCCAAAATAGTTATCCTCACGCGGAGCAGCCTCTTGCCCGCCGTGAGCTCAAAAATCTCTCTCTCGCCCCAAAGTGTAACGAGGAGAGACATGTCACCCTCGATTCTTCATACAAGTTATAACCGCAAGCAGATAGTGGATTTCGATCGGCACAGACTCGGTCGCGTAGTTGTTTAACCAGTTGATGAGTTTTTCCGTGTCAAAACATCTTGTGTACATTTTCTCTCATTGGCTGTGCTCGCGCTCGATCTCTCCGTGAGCTAAGATGATCCAAGTTACTCTGGTCCGATCGGGGCGTCGAGTTTGATTGCAACAGTTTGGCACCGTCTATGGGAACTAGTTCCCCGCATTCTCTGGAGATTTGGAAGACAATACCCTCTGCACAACGGTACTCATGACTTGCTCCCATGGCCAGAAGGAGCACTCGTACCACCAATGGATCACCTCTTGGAGGACGCATCGAGCCGACACTCTCTCACTCCCTTGTCCGTAGGCGCCTTGGAAGCGTGCATGCAACATATGGATGAATTCCAGGTCGAGATGGTCACCCTCCTCCAGAATATCGCAGCTTCTCCAACTCCTCCTCTGCCTCCTACACCGGCTAATTTCCCGCCTCCGACTCAGGATCACATTCCGCCTCAGCAAGCCCCCATAGGGAAAACAAATCTGAAGAATTTTGGATGTCGCCAGTTCCACACACCCCGCTCATCAGAGCACTGGAGGTGGCCGCCAACATCATATGGAAGAAGTAGCTTGTGCGCCTCCAGCTGAAAGGCTCACCCACGAGGAGATACGTGAGGTGATTGACCAAGAATACAGACAACTTGGACGACGGGACATCTTCACATGCCGCCCTCTCCACCAGGGCCTCTTCTTGCCCCTAGGTTCAAGCTCATCCGGCACCACACGGTTTCAAACTCCCTAACATTGAAACATTCGACGGAACAAAGGATCCGCTCAAACACGTCAATCATTTCCTCTCTATAATGAGGTTTTTACGGCCCTGGATCAATTGTTATGCCAAGCGTTTTCAGTCACTTTGAAGGGTCAGGCCTGCACATGATTTCATTCTCTTCAAGAATGAACCATCTTTAATTTTGCAGACTTAGCACGTCAATTTTCAGAACAGTTTGTTGCCAACTATAGAATTGTTCGAAATCCCTCGCACCTTTTTGATATCCGGCAGAATAAAGGATAATCCCTCAAATACGTATTTCGCCGCTTCATCTCAAAGGCGAGGCAGATTCTGGGGGTCGACCCCGAACTTCTCAGAGGCATCTTCCTTGGATGACTCCGCACAAGCGATTTCTATTCAGTACTAATGAGAGAAACTGTGCCCAGTTATTCTGACCTTGTTCATCGGGTCGAAGCCCAGATAGCAGCTGCCGAGACGATTGAAGCACACCGCCAGTAGTTTGAAGGCAAACAGAAGAGGAAGAGGGGAGAGGACCAAGCCCCCGCGAGACAAGAAGAATGACACCAGGACGAGCGCCGGAACGACAACCGACGTCATGACCCACCGAGGAACGGGGGTCAGCTTTCGCCTCGAGAATACACTCCACTAAATACCACTCACACCAATGTGTTGTACGCAATTTAGATTGATCATGCATTTCAGTGACCAAGAAAACTGTCTCCAAACACAAGAAGTGGCATGTCAAAATACTGTGAGTTTCACCGCACGGCTGGTCGCACTACCGAGGAATGTTTCGGGATAAATAATGAAATTGAGCGTCTTGTACGCCAGAGACTCGTTGGAAGGTTTCTGCAGGGAAAAGTGCAGGGCCAACAAGTACAACATCAAGGAAGAGACCAGCACAACACGCTGCAAGTGGTCCCAAGCGCCATGTAAATGGTGGGCAACATCAAAACCATCACATGGCCCTTATTCCTCTCCACCCAAATATTCTCAGTCAGAAATATAGATAAAGCCTCAAGAATACAGAGCTCAACTAGGATTTCATCATCTCTTTTGGAAATGAAGACGTCGAAGAGTTGCAGACCCCCGTCAGGACCTGCTCGTCATCGGCGTAGTAATTGGAGATCTCTGCTTTAATGTTAAAAGAATTCTTGTAGACAACGGGAGTTCAAGCGATGTAATGTTCTTATTCACTCTATACAACATGAAACTTACCCAACATCATCCTAATCCCGTCGTAGGACCCGTATATGGCTTCGGTAACCACCCAGTTCCCGTTCAAGTAACAATCACTTTGCTAGTAACAATGAGTGAGTTCCCGAGGCAGGTTACTCCCGATATCCAGTTCGTGGTCATTGACTTTCATTCACCCTATAACGCCATCTTTAGAAGGCTGGTTCAGTCAGTTTTGGGAGTGATTCCATCAATCCCACACTTATCCGTGAAGTTCCCGACCCCAGGTTGCATAGGGGTCGTCCGTGGAAACCAGGAAGCAACTCGTGTCTGCTACTCAATGCAGACTCAGTCGGAAGCAACAATCACTCCTTACGTCAATGACTTCGATCCGCACAACAAAGCCATCATAGAGCAAGGAAGCTCAAAGTAGGAGAGGAAGGCCCCCTGCCACTCGAGAACACAACACCATTTTTATCCTTATTTTCCCATATTCATTTATTTTTTTTCCTTGTATTTTTATTTCTTGTCTTAAACTTTGTATGATGAAACAGTTGCGAGCCATGACTCGTGCAAACTATCTTTGATTTGATTATTTTGCATTATATTTTCCCTATTCTCACCTCGAGACTTCCTTACCCAAGCTATGTAACTCCTCGGATCAAATACTTACATTCTTCAGAGAGCCTTTTCCAACCAGGCTCGGACACTTTCAGATCGAATCTTTATATTCTCCGGAAGCTAATTCCTTTGCCAGATTCGGCCACTCTCCGGATCGAATACTTACATTCTCCGACGAGCAACTCAAACCTGGGCTAGGTCGCGCAACCAGAAGGAATACCTACATTCTCTGGCGGTTGGATCGAATTATTACATTCTCTGTCATCACTATAGGTTGACACCCCGCTATTGTTAGGGCCTGCCCCCCTCACATGTTCATTGTCCGATCGAATCCTTACATTCTCCGACACCCAGATCGAATACTTACATTCTCCAGCAATCGGCTCATAGCCAGGCTAGGTTGTGCAACCGTATCGAATACTTATATTCTCCGGCGGTTGGATGGAATCATTATATTCTCCGTCGTTGCTGTAGGCCAATGCCCTGCCATTTTCAGGGCTTGACTCCCGTCGCGGGCGCGTAGTCGGATCGAATATTTACATTTTCCGACACCTGAATTGAATACTTACATTCTTAGGCAATAAGCTCGTAGCTAGGCTAGGTCGCACAACCGGATCAAATACTTACATTCTTCGGCGGTTGGATCGAATTATTACATTCTCCGCCATTACTACAGGCCGACGCCACTCCATCGCCAGGGCCCGCACCCTCGCGGTCGCGTAGTCAGATTGAATCCTTATATTCTTCGACACCCGATCGAATACTTACATTCTCAGGCAATCATTGCCAGGCTTGGTCGCAGAATTTGATCAAATACTTACATTCTTTGGCAGTTGGATCGAATCATTACATTCTTCACCGTTACTGCAGATCGAAGCCCCGCCATCGCCAAGGCCTGCCCCCCCCCCCCCCCCGCGGTCGCACGGTCGGATCGAATCCCTATATTCTCCAACACCCGAATTGAATACTTATATTTTCCGGTAGTACTCTTTTGACTATGCTTGGCCACACAGCCAGATCAAATTCTTACATTCTCCGATATTCGGATTGAATCGTCATACTCTGACATTACAACAAGAGTACATTCCGCCAGCTATTGAGATCGACACAATAAAGTAAAAGCAAATGTATCGAAGCATACAAAGATGAAAGTACAAGCCGCTACTCGACAACCACATCTACACTAGGCTCAGTACTCAATGCCTTCGTTATCAGAAATGTCATCAAAGATAAGGTTTGAGACATCGTACTTCAGACACTTGTCCACTAAGAGAAATGCCTTCGACACCCCGCGTCTAAGCGCAACCTCATGAACATTCTCTATCTGAGGCTCAACCTCTCGGTACCAAACGTCCTCGCGGACCTCCTCGGCAAGCAAATCACGATCACGCATGTAGTCTAGGGTATCCATGTACTCCTCAAGTCTAGATGCCTTCATCTCAAATACCTATTCTTCTGAAGAAAGGAGCGTTATCTCAGCTTTGGAAGCCTCTAACGCCGCCCTCAAGATGGAACTCTCCTCCTGAGTAGTCTTCAATGTCTGCACGATCTTCTCCGCCATGGACTTCTCTGTCTGCACGATGCTCAAGCTTCTTCCATCTCTGACTTCAACTCTGTTCTGATCCGCCAAAATCAGGATACCTCTCGGTCTAGCTCCTCACTGGAGGTGGTAACTAAGGCCTCCGCTGCTTGAAGCTTCTCCCGAAAAACCAGATATTCGTCCTTCAAGATCACATAATGATCATTCCATGTGAACATTATATGCGCCTGAACTTCGATCTGCAATCAACAAATAGAGGTTTAATGTTGTACAAAGTAATTTGTTCAAATAAAGAAAGACGAACGATTCACTTACCACGTCACTTAATTCATTCAAGGAAGAAGACACTTGGTGGAAGTACCCTCTTTGCAAGAATCTCGGGGGGGGGGGGGGGGGGGGGCAGACACATCTATCACGCCATGATCCGAATTAACTGGACCAAGCTCGTCACAAGGAGTCTCCTCAGTCAAGTCCTCTCTTTGACGCGGCAAAACTTGTGATTCCGCAGCTGCATCACAACTGTTCTTCAAAACAAGCTTTCTTTTGCGAATTAATGGCACATCACGCTTGTTATCAACTAAAAGGCTACACTGGGACATGCACTTCTCTTCAACAAACAAAGAAATACTAAACACACGATTTGCCAACTCTCGAGAATCTAAGAATCCCAATATCAGCGTAAAATCCCGCTCTCGCCCTCTTTGACGACGACAACGATTGGACAAAGAATTCCAAAAATCAGGCAAGCCCCAAGAGTTTCTTATATATCCAAACAAGGCGTGATCATGACGACGATCCGTCTGAGTCTCAAAGTCAAGCCAACTTTTATTGCTGTGAATGTCGACACGGTCGCCACCGTCAACACGAACATCACACTAAACTCTGAAAAACTCCAAAGAGAATCTTGAACCATGCTCCCTGAAAAATCCACCAGCCCCATAAGGCGAGTCATTCCTAGTGGAGTGAATTGCGATATCGGGACACCATAGAACTTAAGAATATCCATCACCTCCTTGCACGGTGGAAAAGGGAAGCCGGACTTCAAAGTCGTCTCTCAAAGTGTCAACCAACCCCTGGGAGGGTTCTGAACTTTCTCTTCGGGGCGAGGTATATTCAATCAAGATCAGCAGGTAACCCATATCATTTCCTCCAAACTGTAACTTCCTCAATAGTAAGCGTAGAGTGTCGCCGCATGGGCCTCGTAGGGCGCCTCGATGCCTGAAAATTAAAAGTAAAGGGTATACAAACTCAATCAAACTCCTGATAATCGCAATCCCGACATGGGAAATCAAAAACTGCATAAATGGTGCGCAAACACACACAATCTGCCTACCCAAAAAGGGAGGGGGCATGAGCACTCGCGCTATCAAAGAGGTGTGAAGCAAACATCCAACAGCGTGCACGCGTCCACCAGACATGGGTGCAGCGATGCACGTGCAAAGGGGTGCATGCGCACGCCTCTGCTCGTGCAACGTGTTTGTGCCTCCTCGCGCACCAAGGTGCGTGTGTGCGTCTGCGCGCACCCAAAGTAGGTGTGCGACTGCGCACATCCAAAGTAGGTGTGCGCCCGCATGCACCCGAAGTAGGCCCGCGACCACGCGCACCCAGGGTGCGCGCCCGCGTGCTCCGAGGACTTATGACCGCGCACCTAGGGTGTGGATGCCCCCAGGGAGCCCGTGCCAGGGGCACCTTGGTTGGCGCGCCCATCCCTGCATCGGGATGCTTCGCTCATTGGCTTCTCGAGCCATCTTCCCTCATCCACGCACATTCCCCGTTTTCCGCATTTTGACGGCTTACCATAGCCTACGAATCATTGTCATCCACCTTCTTTTACACCTCCCCATGCACCATCATCATTGTCAACACCGGAACAATCCCTCGTAGAAGAAGGAGAAATCCTCGCTGAAAGAATTGGTTTCAAGATTGTCTAAACACCTATAGGGGGGTGAATAAGTTCAATTCTTTTTCTACTTACAATTAATAATTTTATCACAGTACAGATAAGATCTATAGTTAACACAGCTCACAAACAAACAATCACAGTATACACACAAGTTTTATAGTGGTCCCCCAAATGATGGGTACATCCACTTTCCCCCTTCGCCTATCTAGCAGTATACTAGATTCAGCCTAACTTCCTTGCACCTTCTCAGATCCTCAGATATTACAACTCAGAACTCAAAATGGTTCTTACAGCTCACACTTCAACAAGTGCTACATCTCAGGCTCTTCCCAAGAACCATACCTCAGAGTGAATCCCCACTCCTACCACTCAGGCAATTAAGCCCTACCTCAACCTCTTTCACCAGGCCTACAACTCAGAGAAACCAATCTCCTACCTCAGGCTAACAGCCCTACCTCAGCCTTTATAGTTATAGGCTTACAACTCAGAGAACTTAATCTCTTACACTCATATCTAGAATAGATCCTACAGAAATTTGATTAAGAAAATGTTTCTACCTTCACTCAGAAAGAGATGAAAGAATCTTGATCAGATCTTGATGGATCTGCTTTCAACTGTTCTTTGTAGTAAAGAATATGATTCAACCTGACTTAGCTTATTCAAAGCTTCTTGAAAGAGAGAACCTAGGTTGAATCGTCTTGGTGTAGATCCAGCTTCTCCCACCTTGCTGAATTAATTCTGCAATCTTCAAAAGATCTGCTGTGAAGCAATCCCCTTCTCTGATTTTGAATCAGGATCCTCTGCTGTGCTGGAATCCGTGAATTCTTCTTGGAGAATTCCACTTTAGTTTTTCTCTATCTTCTGTTCATTGTTTTCTCTGATAGCCCGACCCTATTTATAGTTTACATCAGTGGCAACCGGCTGATCCGGTAGTTGACTGACATCTGACAGTTCTGTCATGTCTTAATAAATCGTGACCATTCTGGCAACTGTCAAGTCTTCAGTCTTGACACTTAGAGTTATTTAGCTCAGCTGAATGTGTCGAGATATAAGGATAATTTGTGTCGACACAAATGGAGTATGTGTCGACACAATTACCCGGGTGTCGATACACTTCCTTTGGTATTGTCGACAAACATCAGCAACTGTCAACATAGCTCTTCACTTAGTCTCAACACTGTCTTTGTAGACTGTATCGACACACTTCAGAAAATAGTCGACACAGTTCTTCATCAAGTTCTTGAAACACAGCTTTTGTAGAATGTGTCGACATACTTCACCAAATGTCGACACAGCTCTTTATCAAGTTCTCGACACAGCTTTTGTAGAATATGTCGACACAAGTCCTGTGTGTCGACACAGCCTCTTTATTAAGTTCACGACACAGCTTTTGTAGAATGTGTTGACACAAGTCCTCTGTGTCGACACAACAACTCTAAGTGTCGACCCAAATCCTGGATGTCGACATAGTTGCCTCTTTACACTTGTCAGCTCAACAGTCAAAGTGTGTCGACACAGTTGATGTCGACTTAGCTTCTGAGTGTCGACACAAGTCCTGTGTGTCGACACAGACTTGCTTCTTGTCTCGACACAGCTCCTTCAAAGGTGTCGACATAAAAATAATTGTCTCGACACTTTTGTACTTTGAATATTTTCTCCATTCTTCTACCTGCACAAACTAACTCAATACACCATCAAATATAATCTGATGTATATCATTGAGTTAGGTGAGACTTCTCCAAATCAGGTACACAAATTACAATGTACCCAACAATCTCCCCCTATTTGCAGAAGTCATAACTCATAGTCAATGATACACACCATATAACAAAAAATGATAAGCATGATATATCAAGATATTTCAACCAAATTTATTCAAGAACAAAGACACCATGTTAAACACAAATACTCAGAAATGAAATAACATAAGGAAAACCATGTAACAGTGAGACATAGATATATAAACAAATGTCTACCCAGAATTTCATTTTCAAATACTCAAGGTGAGATTACAAAGTTAATGTTTTCTTAAGAACAACCAAAAATATAAAGTTTTCTTCAAATTTTAGTCAATCTAAGGTTAAAGTTGACTAGGTTCCTTAATGACTATCCCTTTGCCTGACTGAATAGTTGCTTTGACATCAGCTTCAGTATCAGTAGCAGACATCTTTCCCTTAATGTCTTTGGCCTTGGGTTGTGTAGCTTTCAGCTTCTGCCTTTCAAAATAATGGAATGGTTTAGGGAAGTACTTGCAAGGCTCTGTGGAGTTTGCAGCGATTTTTCCAGCCTTCAGGTCCTTCCTGAATTTGTGAATCTTCTCTTATTGAGCCAGATATTTATCTCATTCTTGTTTTGAGTACCACTTTCCTCTATCATACTGATTTTCAGCAACTGCATTCCATGCTGTTAAGATGATACTTCTAGAGGTTGGACTCCATTTTTCAAAATCAGGCCTAGCCTCAGCCTGTTCTCTGAATCTCTTCTTAGACATACGCGCCTCTTGTTCTTTCAGTAGTACTGGGTCAATCATATCCAACTCCTCACAAATTACTGGCATTTTGTCCTGTGGAGGGCTGTACATAGTCTGAACAGTATGTTGGATTTCTTCAAACCCAGAAGGGGGATATATGACTTGAGCTACCTCTTGTTGTACCCCCTCCAAGAACTCAGGTTGAACTCCAGATTCTGCAGTGTTATTATCATCACATAAAGGTGGATATTCCAAGGTAGCTCTGATGTTATTTGTTACCCATTTGACATGTTCAGAGCTAGTTTGAACTAGTAATCTCTCCCCATTTATGACTTCTCTATGGATATGAACTCTGAGATCATTCTTTTGAAATCTAATTTGATCTGTGATATTATAATTGCCTGTGGTGTATTAGTCTTTGAATTTCTTGATAAGAGCAGAAATTGCAGATTCAGAGGTCTTTATTGCAGTAAAAACTGTTGTCAAGTCCAGCTGAATCTGTTTTTCTATAGCAGAGACTTGAGTGTTCATATTGGCTTCAAGGGCAGTAGTTTGTTCATCCAACTTAGTCAGGGAGATGGTGTGTAGTTCCATCAAGTTCTCAGTCAGTCTCTTCTGATTTTCCAGAACAATTCCTTGCTTGACCACAAGATCATCTATTTCAGACTTAGTGGTTTGTTGTTGTTTAGCAATATACACCACAACATTTCCCCCCTTGTGGAAGCAATCTATCATGTCCTTCTTCAGCATGTTGACCTCAAATCGAATAGACTTGATATCTTGGGCCAAGTTGAACTGCAGCTCCTTGTTGCTTTCATCCACATACTTTTCTAAAGCTTGTATTTTCTCATCAAGTTTTACTTGGAGCTGTACTAATAGAGAACTGAAGTCTATAGGAGAAGCAATAGAGGAGGAGCCTGCCTTGAAAGCTTTCTTATAGCCATCACTCTTTTTCTTGATTTCCATTAATTTTCTTTTCTTAAGAGCTATGGCTGCCTCCACATCTTCAGTATCAGAGGATATTTCAAGTTCCATGGTGTGTCCTGGAATATCTTCAACCAGATGAGGGGCTAGGTCTGGTGCCTCCCCCTCAATCCTTGTAGCAGCTGGTACACTTACAGACAACTCTTCTTAAAGTACTTCTTCTTGCTCCTTCTGGAAGGTATTTACCAAGTCTTGAACTACTTCTATATCAGGATCCTGATGTTTTTCTGGCAAATCAGGAATGTGTACATCCTGTGCCTCTTTGTCAGAAAGATCAGTTGTCATGTTGATGTCTTGAACCACTTCCATGATGGTTAGGTTCACAGTCTCACTGTCAAGCTTGACTTCAATGACAGTTTTTGCTGGGAATGATATCTCGGGAATATTTATCTGATGGATAGCCTCCCCCTGGATCTGAGCTTCAGTTCCAGGTGTATGGGTTGGAGACATCCTGGGTAGGTTAGTGGGCTCTTCATTAGAACTGAATTCTACTCTCTCCTCTGAGTCACTAGAGGACTCCTCAGCTTGCACTTGACCTTTCTTGGAAGATGTCACCTGTTTGGATGTCTACTTTGGTGTTGGGTCTTCTTTGGACAAAACTCTGTCCCACCTAGATAGGATTCTGATGTCCATCCTCCTCATGTAATTAATTTTTGTACCTGCAGTTTGATTAATCACCTCTGGTATGTTGACAACTAGATATAAACTTAGTATTCTCCCCAGATTTGGTTTTTTGATACTTTCCTTAATCTTATTGAAAAATACTGAACTCCAGTCAGTCTTCACTTGGAAAATGACTCTTTTCGTAAGGCTGAACATGTAGGAAGAAACCCTATCATGCCCCCCAGTCTTGCAGAGAACTACCTTCTCAATTATTTCAGACAGAAATTTCCCTTGGGAGTTCATTCCTTTCCTTGTCATGGATGATCCAATGTTTGTGGATGCGGCCATCCCACACCATTTGAGTGATTCAGAAGTCAAATTGGAATTAACCTATGTCTCTTCTTTGATCCTTGGAAGATGAAGGGTTTTACTCAGGCCTTTGTGGGTTGTTTTGACCTTCTTGCCATGAACAGTAGATTTGATCATGTTCCCCTTCGAGTTCAACGATGCGTTGGAATAGAACTCAAGAACTTCCTTCTTCCAGATTTTGGTTGATTTAGAAACCAAATATTCCAGTCTGGTTTCCTGGACTAGGTCTACTACCATCTTGATTTCATGTGCAGCAGTAGTGAATGCCCCCCGGACGAGCTCATAGCCTTCGTTAACATTGTTGTCCAACTTTGGCGCCATTAGAGATGAGAGAAACAGGAAATTGAAGAGAAGGAAGATGAACTTCTTGTCGACACAAATGGTTTAGTCTCGAGATTTCTGAGAGCGTAGTCAACAAGGTCTCGTTTCCACCTATTTATACTTTTTTAAACAGGGAATGCCAAAAGGCGGGCGAAAATTAGTTTTGTATGTCGACACTGTTTGGATTGTGTCGACATAGACTACTAAAGTCTCAACAGAGAATTTAGAGTTGTGACAACATTATATGTTGACACCAATTGCGGCGTGTCGACACAGACGGCCTTATGAGTCAACACTAATTTCTGTGTGTCAACACAGACGACTGTATGTGTTGACACCAATATCTAAGTGTCAATAGAACTATGTGTTGACACCAAATTCTGAGTGTCGACACAATCTTCTTGATGTGTCGACACCAACATCTCAGGGACAATAACTTTATGTGTCAACTTCAAATCGTGAGAGTCGACAAAATCTTCCTTATGTGTCGACACCAACTACTAAGTGTCGACACATATTACTTTATGTGTCGACACAAATTTACTTAGTCATATTTTAAGTAGAATTTTCCTTAAATTACCATTCTATTCCAAGTTCAACATACTTAATTCAATTTTAAAGTAATTGAAATTAGTTTCATCTAGAGGTTTTGTGAATATATCAGCTACTTGAGTATCAGTAGAAATAAATTCTAAAGTTATGTCCTCTTTCTCAACATGTTCTCTTATAAAAATGGTACCTAATTTCAATGTGCTTAGTTCTACTATGTGAAACAGGGTTTTTAGCAATTGATATAACACTAGTAGAATCAAAATATAGTTGAGTTTTACTTATCTTGATGTTATAGTCCTCCAGTTGATGTTGTATCCATAGCAACTGTGCACAGCAACTTCCAGCTGCTTTATATTCTGACTCTGTTGTAGATATAACAACACTTGTCTGCTTTTTGCTGTTCCAAGACACCAGTCTTCCTCCTAGGAATTGGCATGTACCTGTGGTACTTTTCCTATTTTCTTTGCAGCCTGCAAAGTCTGCATCTGAAAAGCCTGTTAGCAGAAAATTTCTATTCCTAGGGTATCATAGACCAAGATCTGGTGTGCCCTTAAGATATCTTAAAATTCTCTTGGCAGCAGAATAATAAGACTCTTCAGGGCATGCCTGGTATCTAGCACAGACACATGTAGCATACATGATGTCAAGCCTACTTACAGTCAGGTATAGTAAGGAGCCATTATCCCTCTATACAAAGACTCACCAACAGGTTTCCCTGTCTCATCTTTGCCTAAAGGCATACTTGTCCCCATTGGAGTTTTCATGGTGGAAGCTGTCTCCATGCCATACTTTTTAATCAACTCCCTGGTGAACTTATACTGGGATATGGACAATCCATCATCAGTCTATTTTACTTGAAGTCCCAAAAAGAACTTTAGCTCAACCATGCTGCTCATCTCAAACTTCTCTTGCATAAGTTTGGCAAAGTTCCTGCAAAGGTTGTTCTCAGTAGATCCAAAGATTATGTCATCAACATATATCTGGACTAGGATGATCTTGCCCTTGGATTTCCTCAAGAATAGGGTTTTGTCTATTTTCCCCCTGGAGAATTTGTTCTCAATGAGGAAAGTAGACAAAGTCTCATGCCAAGATCTTGGGGCCTGTTTTAATCCATATAGAGCTTTCTTAAGTCTATAGACATGATCAGGAAAGTGAGGATCTACAAAACCTGATGGCTGGTCCACATATACTTCCTCCTTTAGATCTCCATTAAGGAATGCTGACTTGACATCCATTTGAAATACCTTGAAATCTTCATAGGCTGCATAGGCAAGGAATAGTCTAATTGCTTCCAGCCTTGCTACTGGGGCAAAGGTCTGGTCAAAGTCTATTCCTTCTTCCTGCATGTAGCCTTTTGCAATCAATCTAGCCTTATTCTTGATAATAATTCCATTTTCATCTAACTTATTTCTGTAGATCCATTTGGTCCCTATCACATTATGTCCTTTAGGCCTGGGGACCAGTTTCAAAACTTGGCATCTCTTAAATTGATTCAGCTCATCATGCATTGCATCAATCCAGAATGAATCTAGAATGGCCTATTCAAACTTCTTTGGTTCCATTTGAGGTAGAAAGCTTGAACATAGTGCTGAGTTCAAGCTCTTGCTTCTAGTCATTACACCTTGACTAGCATCACCAATGATTTGATGAGCTAGATGATCTCTTAAATTTCTCATGGCTAGTGGTAATCTTTCTTTAACTTGTTGATCTTCCGTGTCTTCAGCTGACTATTCTACATTTTCAACTTATAAGTCTTGAGCTCCCCCTGGACAGTATTCATCATCTTCAGCCTCTTGGCTTGCTGGTTTATCTTCCATGATGGTCAGATTGTTCATCTTATCTTTTAAACCTGCAGAACTAGAAGAAGTGCTTGGCAGCTCACAGTTAATTAACTTAGACTCATCAAAGACTACATGGACAGACTCTTCTACAACTTGTGTAGTCAAGATATTGATCCTATATGCTCTACTATTGTTGATGTACCCGACAAATATCCCTTCTTGGGACTTGGTAACAAACTTAGTCAAATGAAACTTACCATTATTTAGTATATAACACTTGCTACCAAAAATCTTAAAATAGGATAAGTTTGGTTTTCTGCCTTTTAGAATCTCATAGGGAGTCTTTTTGTGTCTTTTAGTGATTGAAGCTCTATTGAGAACATGACAAGCAGTATTTACTGCCTCACCCCAAAAATATTATGGGAGTGAAGTGTCATTTAAAAAAGTTCTACCTGCCTCAATTAAAGTTCTGTTTTTTCCTTTCAGCAATTCCATTTTCCTGGGAAGTTCTAGATGAGGAAAATTCTTTATGAATCACAAGCCCTTCACAGAACTTTGTCATGCATTCAGACTGAAACTCAGTCCCATGATCACCTCTGATCTTGACCACAGAACTATTAAATTCATTCTTAATTTGCTTGACAAAAGTCTGGAAGATATCTGGGGTTTCAGATTTTCCTTAAGAAGAATACCCAAGCAAACCTGAAAAAATCATCAACCACAACAAGAGTATTGACTTTCCTATCCAGACTATGAATTGGCATAGGACCAAATAGATCCATATGCAGGAGGTATAAACACCTCACTGAATCCTTGGTATCAGGACTTTGGAAGGAAGACCTGGTCTGCTTGCCCTTTTGACAAGCTGAGCAAATTCCCTCCCTAATGCACTTAACTTCAGGACCATTCCTTACCAACTCTTCAGTAAAGAGTCTACCTATGGTCTTATAGTTTAGGTGAGCTAGCCTCTTGTGCCATTTGACACAATGAGAAACTTTCTCATCTGTAACTAGACAAATAGGAGAGTCTTTTCTCTCACACTCAAAGTCTAGACAGTAAACATTTCCTCTCCTAGTGCCAGTCAAGATAACTCCTTGATCACTTGACCTTCTAATTTGACACTTATCCTTGATGAAAGAAATGTCATAGCCCAGATCACATACTTGACTTACGCTTATAAGGTGATGTTTCAACCGTTTCACATAAGCTACTTGTGAGATATTTACTATGCCATTAGTTATCTTACCAAAACCTTTAGTTACTCATTTTTCTGACCCCCCAAAGGTAACTCTGGGACCATTCTGAATAGGAGTGTATTCCTTTAGCATGCTCCTTGTTCCAGTCATGTGCCTGGAACATCCACTGTCCAAGTACCATGTAGGGGTATGACCACTTGGACTTACCTGCAACAAATATATCATCTAACCTTAGGACGCCAAATTTGATTGGGTCCTAGGTGCAAGTTAGATTTAAACTGAACATGCCTACCTGCAGTTCTTCTGACAGGTAAGCCACCAATACTTCTCTGGACATGCTCATTGTGTCAGTAATCAATGACATAGTGGCCCACCTTGCCACAGCACCAACACTCATACACATTGTACCTTCTTTTAAGAATTGGCTTCACTGCAATGTTGTTTGCAACTCTCAAACCTGCTGGTACATCAACTCTTTTCTTAGGTCTTTCAGCCATAGCTTTCTTAGGAACATATCTGGCAGCAGAAGTACTTGGGATATCTTGAACCCTATCTGCAGCTGCCTTCTTTTCAGAAAGCATACTCCTGATATCTTTAGATATACCCAAGTCTGTTTTGCTAACAGACTTTTCCTTAACTTGCCATTTAGCTGGCAGACCTTGTAGATCAGCTGACACCTTGTTCTTGAGTGTTGGAGCTGGTACACCAAACACAAATGGTTCATTGTGAGCCATTTGGGTTTTCTCATGGGCTGCCCAATAGGCACTTGCACCCTCGCCATTTCTTCTGCCTTGCTCACAGTGACCATAGATACTATCATGGTCATACTTGTTAGAAGGTTGCACCACCTTTTTAAAAGAAATTTGAGTCTTAGAAGCAAGTGGCTGAGTTGGAGCATTGCCTTTCCTTTTGGAATTGGCAACACTTGTTCTTCTTTTGAAACCTAAACCCTTCTTACCCTTTTGGGAAGAAAAGGAATCTATCAAAGGTAACACAAAACTAGGTTTAGAAAACTTAGCCACTAGCTCCCTCTCCTTTTGGAGTCTACTTTCAAGATTATTAATATGATTGTTCTTGAAAGTAATGATATCCATCTAAATAATAGTTATGTTTTTCAGTTTGCTAATTTCTTTTTGCTTCTGATCCAGCACTTTTACTGAGTCTGAGTCAGCCAACTTCAGACTGACATTGTCCTTTGACAGCTGTTTGGCTAGGACCCTGCTTTCCTTAAAGGCTAGCAGGAGCTCACCATAGTCATCAATCAGTTGAGTGATGTCTGCTTCAGATTCAGAGCCATCTTTATTTCTTGAAGAAGATGCTTCTGACTCTGGGCTTATAATATAATCTGATACTGAAGGTGAGGACTGTACCTTACTAGGACCAGACAGCTCCTGGCTGTGTCCATCCTCAGCTATAGCCATAAGCCCTATACATTGGTTGTCTTCTATTTTATTGAGATCATCTAGCATCTGCAAGAATTCTGATTCTACAGAATCTTCCTCAGTAGAGAATAGCCCAATATAGGCCTCAGAATCCTCTTCATTTTCTGACTCTGTAGAAGAAGAGTCAGTCCAGCTTTTCTCCTTCTTGGCCACAAAAGATTTTTCCTTTTTGCTTTTATGCTGGAGTTTCTTTTTCTCATCAAACTCCTTTCTTTTGGCAGGACAGTCTACTATGACATGTCCCGCCTTACTGCAACAATAACAAATAATTTTAGTAGAAGTTTGTTTACTGGGTTTAGAGGCATACCTTTCCTCCTTAGAGGTTTTCATCTTTCCCTTATAGCTGTCATCCTTGGAGTAAGAGGAAGAGGAAGGCCTTCTCCTCCAGTACTTTTTCTTCAGAAACTTCTGGAACTGCCTAGAAAAGGCAGCAAACTCCTCATCAGAATTATGGTCATCTGTTGTGCTGGTGTCTGAACTTTCTGACTCAGTATCAGCAAATTTTCTGGGAGGAGGAGTCTTTCTCCTGCCCTTCTTTGTAGCTTCAACTTTGAAGGCCACAGACTTATCTTTATCATAAGACCTGCTGCATTTCTCCTCTTCCTTTCTGTCAATCAACTGCATCTCATAGGACAGTAATTTATCAAACAAGGTTGATGGAGGAGTATCAGTAAGTTTGGCCACTTCTCTAATGGCACAAACTTTGGTATCCCAATCCTTAGTTAATGTTCTAAGAAACTTGTCATTAAGTTCATAAGTGCTGAAAGCTCTTCCATAAGTCATCAGCTCATTGACAATTCTAAAGAACTTTTCATAGCATATAACAATGCTATCTGTCTTGGCTTGTCTGAAACTCTCATATTCTTGATTGAGCATAGATTTCCTATCTTCTCTCACTTCTTCAGTCCCCTCCATGTAGACAATTAAAGTATCCCACATTTCTTTTGACGTTTTACAGTGGACTAAATTCTAAAAAGTAGAATCATCTATGACACTCACAATTATATTATGTGTCCTCTTGTCCAAAGTTGCTAAGATGATCTCATTTTTGGTCATCTCAGAATAACTTTTTGGAGTCCTCAGATTTGCATCTAAACCAGATGTCTTCATGGGGATGAAAGGCCCTTCTTGAACTGTAATGTAGATTCTTGGATCAGATGCCTCCATGAATAATCTGACCCTTTCTTTCCATATATCAAATGTTTCTTTTCTGCAAATGGGTAGTTTCATGGATCCAAGTTCTTTGTTATTTTCACCTGAACCCATCTTGACTATCTTATTACTGTCTTAGAGATACACTAAGACTGTTAAGTCTAATTTTGAGAAACCTGGCTCTGATACCACTTGAAAGAATTGGTTTCAAGATTGTCTAAACACTTAGAGGGGGGGGGGGGTGAATAGGTTCAATTCTTCTTCTACTTAGACAATTAATAATTTTATCACAGCAAAGATAAGATCTATAGTTAACACAGCACACAAACAAACAATCACAGCATATACACAGGTTTTGTAGTGGTTCCCCAAATGATGGGTACATCCACTTCCCCCTTCGCCTATCTAGCAGTATACTAGATTCAGCCTAACTTCCTTCCACCTTCTCAGATCCTCAAATCTTACAACTCATAACCCAAAATGGTTCTTACAGCTCACACTTCAACAAGTGCTACATCTCATGCTCTTCCTAAGAACCATACCTCAGAGTGAATCCCCACTCCTACCACTCAGAAAATCAAGCCCTACCTCAGCCTCTTCTACCAGGCCTACAGCTCAGAGAAACCAATCTCCTACCTCAGGCTAACAGCCCTACCTCAGCCTTTATAGTTACAGGTTACAACTCAGAGAACTTAATCTCTTACACTCAGATCTAGAATAGATCATACAGAAATTTGATTAAGAAGATGTTTCTACCTTCACTCAGAAAGAGATGAAGGAATCTTGATCAGATTTTGATGGATCTGCTTTCAACTGTTCTTTGTAGTAAAGAATATGATTCAACCTGACTAGCTTATTCAATGCTTCTTGAAAGAGAGAACCTAGGTTGAATCTTCTTGGTGTAGATCCAGCTTCTCCCACCTTGCTGAATTAATTCTGCAATCTTCAAAAGATCTGCTGTGAATCAATCCATTCTCTGATTTTGAATCAAGATCTTCTGCTGTAGTGGAATCTGTGAATTCTTCTTGGAGAATTCCACTTTAGTTTTTCTCTATCTTCTGTTCATTGTTTTCTCTGATAGCCCGACCCTATTTATAGTTTACATTAGTGGCAACCGGCTGATCCAGTAGTTGACTGGCATCTGACAGTTCTGTCATGTCTTAATAGGCCGTGATAATTCTGGCAGTTGTCAAGTCTTCAGTCTTGGCACTTAGAGTTATTTAGCTCAGCTGAATGTGTCGAGATATAAGGATAATACATGTCGACACAAATGGAGTATGTGTCGATAAAATTACCCGGGTGTCTACACACTTCCTTTGGTATTGTCGACAAACATCAGCAACTGTCAACATAGCTCTTCACTTAGTCTCAATACTGTCTTTGTAGACTGTGTAGACACACTTCAGAAAATAGTCGACACAGTTCTTCATCAAGTTCTCGACACGCAGCCTTTGCAGAATGTGTCGACATACTTCAGCAAATGTCGACACAGCTCTTTATCAAGTTCTCGACACAACTTTTGTAGAATGTGTCGACACAAGTCCTGTGTGTCGACACAGCCTCTTTATTAAGTTCACGACACAGCTTTTGTAGAATGTCTCGACACAAGTCCTGAGTGTCGACACTTTTGTACTTAGAATATTTTCTCCATTCTTCTGTCTGCACAAACTAACTCAATACACCATCAAATACAACATGATGTATATCATTGAGTTAGGTGAGGCTTCTCCAAATCAGGTACACAAATTCCAATGTACCCAACACTCGCTCTTCTCAAACGGTTTCTAGTACCCAAGATTTTGGGGGGCAAATGATGGAGACCAGCCTATTTATTAAACATTAGGGGCATGGTTAGTCCACTCCCCATGATCCTATCATGGAGATCATGGGGGAACCACCATGCGCGCGATCGGCACATGCAATCGCGTGCGATCCGCGCGCTTGGGTTCTCCTCCTCCGGGCCTCCCGGGCCCGGTCGTGGTTGCCGACCCCTCTCTCCCGCCACTGCTGGGCCCGCTCAAGCCGGTCCAGCTTCCGGTCTGCCGGAAGACCGCGCCTCGGGGCCGCGCGCCTGCAGCCGCATGATGCGACAATCCCATTGGTTGTCCCAGCATGCGGGAGCCTCCCTTCCCGCGGCCTACTCGGGAGGAGATAGGAGCGGTCGGCCGCGCTCCGCCCTCCGTCTGGAAGCGCTCGGCCGACCGCCCCTCTCCCGCTCGTGCTGGCTCCGGCCAGCCGCTCCTTGTGGCCGACGCCCGGTGCCGGCATCGCGCCCTTCGACCAGCGTCGGGGTCGCACCTGGTGGCCGCTGCTAGGGCCAGGACCTGCGTGTCACCCAAGTGTGGCCGACCGGACCTCTCTGCCCGGTCGACCACACAACCGGTCGGCGGCGCGGCTGCGCCCCTCTACCTTTGTTGAGGTCAGCCACCCTTGAGGTGGCAGCCGACCGTCTTTCTTGCCTCTTTGGGTGCCTTCCCCACCATTCGATCATTCCGCCACGATCACGACAGTCCGATGCGCTGATATCTACCAACTTAACCACCTCCAGTAGTGGGGCGATTGTTTTAGTGAAGCCTGCATTTAGTAAAATTAAATATACAATTAATATCTCCCCAAAACAATACTCATAATTTTGATATTGGTTGTTACGGTGTGCGGATAACCGTATAATTACCATAACCACCTCCTGGAGGCTATAAAAAGGCCCCCAAGTCTCCTCATTTCTCATCTTTCTCTACTCTGCTTTCTTCCTCCTCGAGACAGAACTCTGTCGGATTCCTCTTACGAGCCATCTTTGAGCCACCTTCGAGCCACCTCCTCTCCACTAGAAATTTGCGGTAATAAGGAAAGTCCTACTACCGCAAGCACTCGTTCCTGCGCATTGCCAAAACAACTATACTCACGCGGAGCAGCCTTTTACCCGTTGTGAGCTCAAGAATCTCTCTCTCGCCCCCAAAGTGTAATGAGGAGTGGCCTGTTGCGGTCGATTCTTCAAACAAGTTGTAACCGCAAACAGATTGTGGATTTTGATCGGCACAGAACCGGTCGCGTGATTTTTACCCAGTTGAGGGATTTCCACGTCAAAACATCGTGTGTGCATTTTCTCTCTCATTGACAGTGTGCGCACTTGACCGCTCCGTGAGATAAGACAATCCAAGTTACTCCAGTCCGACTGGGGCGCCGAGTTTGGCCGCAACAATTATGACTCTAATTTAAAATATTGTTATATTGATGATTCAATTCTTAGTTTTAGAGTCTTTTTGAAATAGCGTTTTTATTTCAATCTGTTTTGTCTAAATGCAACACAACATCTGTTTGTGTTTGTTTTTGCGTCATTCATTTCGAAACCCGGCGTTTCCATTGTTGTTAATTTTTTTCTCCGTTTGCAGCCTATAAACCCTATCTCCAGTCACGTGCGTTTCTTCTTTCCTTCCCTTACAGGCCGCATGCGACAACGAAGGTTCTCGCATTTCTTCTTCCCGCTTCTCCGTCGAAGGTTAACTGATCTTTTTCCCTATTTTCCATCTTCTTTCCTGTTCTGCATTGACAAAAAGCCGATCTTTTCCTTATTCTCCAGAGACTGAGATCTTCCCTCATTTCCTTCCCCAATGACGACGATCTATTCTTCTTCCCGGTTTTGTCTCTTTGATCTGGTGGGGTTAATGCCTAAATTTGGGTTCTCCATCGACCTTCCCCCCTCTCTGGCTAGAGATCTGGAATCATTTTGGATTCATTTTGAGTTATAGCATTTTCTAGATATGCTTTGCCGATATGCAAGGCATAAAATTTTTGGATTCATTTTGAGTTCTTAATACAATTCAGGACAAATTTATGTGAACGACTTCCCCAGGCTTTTTCTATGACGAAAGATCAATGCAATTTTCAGATTCTGTACAATTCAATACCAGAATTCTGTGAGGGTCCGTTCGGCAAGCATGTATTGACTTTCTGGAATTGACTTTGACCAGAAAACCAATATCTGCGGGAATTGGTTTTGTGCAGAAAGTCAATTCTACTGTTCTGTTGTGGGATGGAATTCAGTGAACAGAATTGGAATTAATATGTAAAAGTTGTTCGACTGCCAAATCAGACCAGTTGATGATAACCTTGTCCTTATAATGCTTGACAGATAAATGAGCCTGTAAAATTATAATTAATTTTTCATTTGAATGAAATCAACGTAGAAAAATTAATTTAATAAAAAGTACACCTTCACATAGTTAGATCATGCATACTTCTTCGTTGTCTACCTGCACCTTCTTCCGGTGTCAATCCCATCCAAATCCGCTAGTGTCCAACATTGCACTGAATTATACGTAGTACTTGTTCCAAGTTTTAAGTCGAGCCATTACCTTCTCTTTGATAGTTTTTATGCCACAAATATTCTTAAGGGCAGACATAGCTGCTGTAAAAGCAACACTCTTTCATCCTACGTTTTTTTTGTAACTCTACGTGATCCATGATAAAACCTAGATTTACAAATCAAAGTGAAAATTAATAAAAATTAAAGCAAAAAAACATATATCTAACCATAAAAATGTACAAAAGTACGGGCACAATATAATTCATTACATCACATATGCAAGTGTGCAACTAATATGATTGTACTAATTTTAGTGTTGAAAGATGTGTAACACAAACTAATTTGCTTCAATAATCTAGCCGAGTAAGCCTAGTAGAACAAATTATTCCTCACTTCTACCTACTGATAAGGGTGTGTTTTACCAAAAAATAAGCTTTAAAAACAAGGGAAAATAAATAATCTAACAACCAGATAAGATGAGTTTTTTTTTGCAATTACAAGAATGTTATTGGCACATTTTGAGGATAACATATGTTATATCTTGCCAGAGCACAACCAACGGGATCCATATTACCAAATTACAACAAAGTCGTGCAATTACATAAGGTACCAAAGATGATCACTTCAAACAAAATTGTCTGTGTTCTTAGGAATTATTTGAAGTTGTTTTGATTCCTCACTTGAGTTCAAAAACGTTGCTCACTCACGGATCAACGATGAAATTGAAGTTGTCAGACATACATTGGGGACTATGGAAGTAGTATTTATTTGGAGAAGTTGAAAAAGTGAGATTTTGATATAACCCAGACACAATTCACCTGTAATAATGCAGATCACAAATCAACTACGAAATGTTTCTCGATTGCGGTCTATTTTAATGTGCCACTCATATATTGAAATTGGAAGCATTTCCAAGAATGAACATTCAACCAAAACTCGAGACACAAATATAGAGTGGTAATGAAGATTCGCAAAGAAGATAGTACATGCAAATGACCATTACGATAAGCATGGAACGAAGAAGAGGGAAAAGGGGGAGGAAAAGGCAAAACAAAATTTTTTGGAACGAAGAAGTTGAAGAACAAGAAAGGAGGAGGAAGAAGAAGAAAGAAGGAAGAAGAAGATGAAAATGCGGGAGAATAGGAGGACTCAGACTAGGACGGTGAAGAAGAAGAGAAGAGGAGGAGGAGGTATACTTGTGGAGGAAAGAGGCGGTGGTCGATCGGGGAGGAGTGTCACTGGTATTGGGCGGAACGCCTTCCGTAGGCTGCGATCGAGGGAGAAAAATTGCGAAAACTTATCTATGGAGATAAGAATTGGGGCTCTGGTTTTTTAGCTTAGGGTTAAAACTGGCGAATTTTAGCCCAAAACCAATTCCACTCCAATTCAGTCCCGCCGAACACAGGATTTGGCTTTACTGTGACCCAAAGCCAATTCCAGAAAGCCATTTCCGTCCCGCTGAACGGACCGTGAATGATTTTGACTCGCTTTTTCTGTAAATGAAATATCAATATCATTTTTTATTATTATCATTTTCTGTCAATTCCTCTTTCCCCCTTTCTTTGAATGAATATGAGCAGTACATTTTCTGTTAATGAAAAATCTATTGGTTTATTTATTAGTAAGAAATCTTTTGAAATGCCCCTCTGTTTTTTAGTTTGTTTTTCCACCGTATATTCAATCCGCTCCATTTACCTACGTGTCATTGTAGGCTCGGGAGGGCAGGGGAGGTCGTCGGAGGTTTTAATAAAAAAACTTAGGATTTTGAAATATTTTTTTAAAAAATTATTAATATAACATATATATATATATTATAAAATTTATCGTAAGCGCTGTTTTGCCAAATGATTTTCCGTTCTGAACAGCTCCACAAATACTGACTATCCAGAGAGATCTTCATTTTCAGCAATCAGGTTCCAACAGCTCCATTTACAAACCTGCATTTACAACAGCTTCTTTTACAACTACAGACGCTCTACCAAATGAAGCTTTAGTGGAGTCTTAACTAAACTGAAAATCTTTGAGGGTGCTGCAGTGCTGGGTGGCGGGAAGAAAATCTTTTATTTCATTGATGTATTCTAAAATTCATTTAAATTCAAATTGTTTGTACAAAATAAAATAATTCCGTCTAAAAATAAAGAATTTTGTATCATCTGTAAGAGAATTATTAAAGCAAAAATCTTTTTCAGTCAAGTGTTAAATTTTCTCAACGTGGTCAGCAAGATAGCCCAAACGCCAAATTAATATCTTCGGAACTACCCAGTTCGCACGTTGAACCAGCGGAAACCAAGGAATAGAGGTAAATCCCAACACACAATGGAGGCACAAGCAGGTCTATTAAACATTCACTTCTTTACAATCCGAGGTATACATAGCGAGACATGATTTCGCTAGTATAACAGCTGAAAACAGAAAGCACAAAAACAAGCCGGGCGGACAGCACCGGAGTCCGCCGAGACCGCGAGGTCGCCGAGGTCGCCGAGTCCGCTGAGATCGCCCGCACTTAGCTGCAGTCCGCCGAATCACCACGGAGTCTGCCGAAGCCGCGAGGCCGCGCGGACACACCGTTATTCGCCTCCTGCTGAACCTGAACTGAGGAACACCCCTACCCTCCTGAAGCCGGCGGACAGGTTATTGAAGCTGGCAAAGTTGAAACAGAACTGACAAGCCGCAGAGCGACCTCCTACTGAGTCCGCAGAGACCGCACACTTCCAAGCACTTGACCGAAGTCACAGCCAAACTCCTGGCTCCTTGAAGCTATCCGCGCGACCTGCACACAGCAAACCGTCAGCCTGAAACAATCCGCGCGGACTGACAAACACAGACCGCAGCTCCTTGCACACCCCAACTTACTGTTCACTCTAGTTACTTAGGTTACTGTTGTTGGGTTTCTCTATGAGTATGACACAACGCTTGTGCACGCAGCGGAAAAATAAACATCAAGAAAACCCAAAAGAAATGGGATCGTGCCATGACAGTTGAATCAAGAAGTAAACACACAACTATGCCGAAATTACCTCGGTGGCGTTGAGCACAACTCAACGGAGATGCTCCAAACTTTGTATTCCTGCTGGTGGCGAGTTCTACGTGGAATAATATCCACGTCTCTGCAGAAATCCACACGAGCGGGAGAACGCCGAGCTTTCCGTCGCACGGAAGATCGGGAAAACGATGACTGCACCTTGCTGTTCCACGGACTGCTAGGTCCGCGCCAGGAAGAGCAACACCAGCGACGATCGCCGGAGATGAGGAGGTTGACGGAGCGAACACGGCGGCGGCGGAACCCTTCCGTCGGCGGCGGGATTCAGGATCGGCGGAACGATCGCGGAATGGCGGAACGCTTCCGTCGATTTCGATCGGCTGCCAAAAAAGCATCAAGCCCGAAAACCCTAAGTGTTCTATTTATACTCATAGTATAAAATAAACTTAGGAAAATCGCTATCCGCAAACCACCCCGAAAATAGGGTACCAGAATCGGTGAGTATCAGTCGGTGAGAATCGGCGAGAATCGGCGAGAATCGATCAGCGAGCATCACCATGGATCAGCGAGAATCAGAGTACAATACTCGACGATTCTCGCCGATCGTCGAGCCGCACTTGATGATACACATCGAATCTCGTCGACCGTCGAGCCGCGGTCGACGATATTTGTCGAACTCGTCGATCGTCGAGAATCAGCATATTGATTCTCGACGATTCTCGTCGATCGGCGAGAATCAGAGAGACGATTCTCGTCGATCGGCGGGAATCAGAGAGACGATTCTCGACGATTGTTATCGACCCTCGGACGACAATTCTTACCAGTCCTCCAAGGCAACATTTGCCCAACCCGACGATCCTTTAAGGCAACATTTTGCCCACAACCCCATTCAGGTCGGTGATTGGCAACCTTTACCAACACAGTCAATCATCCAACTTCTCCACATCTCTTATGTGCGACCCTGTAGGCCCATATCGCGTTGGCAGTGAGATTACATGTTTGATCACTTTTAGATCACAATGGTAACTCCAACAGACTCCCACTTGATCTCGAAAGTATCAAAGCAAAAAACCTCACAAACAATGAGCGGCATCTAGCAATGCATCATTGCTCCCCAAGCAATAAGAGTTTATAACTCATAAGCCCTTATGACCAATGTATCAGCGTTGTCTTTGTCCCTTTGTCCCTTACATCCGGAAAGAACTAGAGGCATGGACCGTGTCACCCTCGTAATAGCTCAATCCAAGTTTTCTTGATCCAGGACGTACTTCCAGAGAATGGTGAGTACAATATCACATATTGACTCAACCAAGCATGGCCATGCATTTCTCAGTCCAGTTCCATCAAGGGGCCCATGGATGCAACTCCTGTCATACAGAAGGACAAATCCCATATCTGCTCACACACAAACACCCAAATGATTCGTAACATGCCCAACAACCACCCTTATCATCAACCTTTCTCAAGAAAGACTTTAGATGGCATCAAAGCACGCTCTTCCTCACTTGATGAATGCTGTGACTTCAGGTCAAAGGACCACAACACCATTGTCAATTGAGACCTACTCGTGACACGATTGGATGACAATCCACAGAGTAGTCTCAGGTTGGGTCTGTCCAGTACAACTTGTTCACTAACAAGTACCCACGTGATGACTTGATATCACAATATCATGACCTGTGAGAACCGGTCATCAGTCAACACACGTGCTGGTCTTCATGTACCATCATTACCCTTAGCTTCTATGATGATACTCGACCAGGGACCTTTAAGAATGAAGCTTCAAATAAATCATAGGCTATCACATTCAAGTCACGTACTTGATGTCCCATGGAAGCGAACATTCTAAGGGTATCTATTATGTTAACATTTAACTATCATATAGAAAAATTCATAATAAAAGAACTTGCCATTAATTGTAAAAGAAAAACTAGGTACAATGTTCATCATATGAACAAATAGCCAACAAAATACAAGTTTACATGCAATCCACAAGATTCTCGCTAGAGTTGATCATTTAGGTATCGTATACCCATCGATCTAGTATGACCATCATGCTTTCTCTGCGCGAGAGGCTTTGTCAGCGGATCCGCAATATTTTCCTCAGTCGGCACTCTGCAAATATTCACATCTCCTCGTTCGACAATCTCACGAATAAGATGAAACCGCCGGAGTATGTGCTTGGAGCGCTGATGGGATCTAGGTTCCTTAGATTGTGCAATTGCACCATTGTTATCACAGTAGAGAACTACGGGACCAACAATGCTAGGAACTACATCAAGCTCGCCGATGAATTTCCTAATCCATACAGCCTCCTTCGCCGCATTAGCTGCTGCGATATACTCGGCCTCTGTTGTAGAATCAGTAACTGTCTCTTGCTTGGAACTCTTTCAGCTCACAGCTCCTCCATTCAGGCAAAACACAAAACCTGACTGAGACTTGGAGTCGTCTCTATCAGTTTGGAAGCTAGCATCCGTGTAACCACTTACAATGAGCTCTTCCTCTCCACCATACACCAAGAACACGTCCTTAGTTCTTCTCAAGTACTTCAGGACATTCTTGACTGCAATCCAGTGACACTCACCGGGGTCTGACTGATACCTGCTAGTTATGCTCAAAGCAAAGGAGACATCGGGTCGAGTACATAACATCGCATATATGATTGATCCAATTGCCGAAGCATATGGAATCAACTTCATGCGATCCTTATCTTCACAAGACTTTGGACACTGGTCCTTAGAGAGATTCACACCATGAGACATGGGCAAAAATGCTTTCTTGGACTCAAGCATGTTGAACCGCTTCAACACCTTTTCAATGTACGTACTCTGGGTCAAACCAAGCAACTTCTTCGATCTATCTCTATAGATCTTAATACCGAGTATGTAAGTCTCTTCACCCAAATCCTTCATTGAAAAGTAGTTCCCTAGGTTGTTCTTAACAACTTTCAGGGTAGGAATGTCATTCCCAATCAACAGTATGTCATCTACATACAATATCAGAAAGACAACAATGCTCCCACTAATTCGCTTGTAAACACAAGGCTCATCTTCATTCTTGATGAAACCAAACTCTTTGATTTTCTCATCAAAACGAAGATTCCAACTTCGAGAGGCCTGTTTCAGTCCATAGATGGACTTATTCAGCTTGCATATTTTAGTGGCTTCATCTGGGGATACAAAACCCTCGGGTTGTGTCATGTACACTTCCTCAAGGAGGTTTCCATTAATGAAAGCCGTTTTGACATCCATCTGCCAGATCTCGTAGTCATAATACGCAGCAACAGCAAGCAATATCCTTATGGACTTTACTATGACAACAGGGGAAAAGGTCTCATCATAGTCAATACCATGAATTTGCTTGAAACCCTTAGCCACCAGTCACCCTTTGAATGTCTGTACATTCCCATCCATGTCGGTCTTCTTCTTGAAGACCCACTTGCACCCTATGGGTCGTACCCCTTCAGGTGGTTCCACCAAGTTCCAAACTTGGTTTGCATACATGGAGTCCATTTCGGATTTCATAGCCTCAAGCCATTTGTCAGAGTCTGGTCCATTCATAGCCTCTTGGTAGGTTGCTGGTTCATCATCATGATCCATAAGCAACATATTACCTATTTGAGACATGAGAAATCCATATCTCTCAGGCTCAAACCTCGGTCTACCAGATCTACGTAGGACTTGTGTTCCCTGAGCAGGTTCTCTAGCTACAACATCTTGTAGTCCTGTCTCAGAATCCAATTCCGGTTCATTCACTACATGTGGTACTTGAACTTCTTCAAGCTCTACCTTTTCAGTCTTTCTTGATAAAAACTCTTTCTCCAAGAAGACACCAGTCCTTGCGACAAACACTTTGCCCTCAGACGGTAGGTAAAAGTAATACCCTTTCGTTTCCTTAGGATATCCCACCAGATAACATTTATCCGATTTGGGTTCCAGCTTGTCAGGCATTTGACCTCTCACGTATGCCTCACAGCCCCAAATTTTAATGAACGACATACTAGGACGCTTCCCAGTCCATATCTCATATGGTGTCTTCAGAAACGTTTTCATTGGAGCGCGATTCAATGTCATTGCAACAGTCTCTAAAGCAAAACCCCAAAAGGAAACAGGCAAGTCTGCATGACTCATCATCGAACGTACCATGTCTAACAGTGTACGATTTCTCCTCTCAGACACACCATTATGTTGTGGTGTTCTAGGTGGAGTGAGCTGTGATACAATACCACACTCTTTCCGATGATCACGGAACTCATGACTCAGGTATTCGCCACCTCGATCAGATCGGAGTGCTTTAACCCTTTCACCCAACTGGTTTTCTACTTCATTCTTGAACTCTTTGAACTTTTCAAAGGTCTCGGATTTGCACTTCATAAGATACACATATCCGTATCTACTGAAATCATCAGTAAATGTAACAAAGTAGAAATACCCACCTCTAGCCATGGAACTCATGGGTCCGCATACATCACTATGTACAACACCCAAGAGATCCTCAGCCCTCTCAGTAAAACCAGTGAAAGGAGCTTTAGTCATCTTGCCTAACAAACAAGATTCGCATCGCTCAAATGATTCATAATCAAATGAGTCCAAAAGTCCATCTCTATGGAGCTTGGATATGCGCTTCTCGTTGATATGGCCCAAACGACAATGCCAGAGAAAAGTAGGGTTCGAGTCATTTGTTCTTAGTATTTTATTATTTTCTACATTACAGATCAGATGGTTCAAGTTCAAAATATAAAGACCATTAAATAATTGGGCTACAACATAACAAACATCATTCTTAAATATAGAACAACAATTGTTCTTAATTATAAAAAAAAATCCAATCATGTCCAAACATGAAATAGATATAATGTTTCTAGTTATGGCTGGAACAAAATAACAATTATCAAGTTCTATTACAAGCCCACTGGGAAAAGAAAGACGGTAAACTCCTACGGCTACAGCAGCAACTCTTGCTCCATTGCCGACGCGGAGGTCCACCTCCCCTTTACTCAGCAATCTTCTCCTTCCCAGTTCCTGCACATTTGTACAAATGTGAGAACCACATCCGGTATCCAATACCCAAGATGAAGGAGCAAAAAGGTTTATCTCTATAACGTAGATATTAGAAGCGGAAGTCATACCTCCCTTCAATTTCTGCAGACCCTCAATGTACGAAGGACAGTTCCTCCTCCAATGACCAGCCTTGCCACAGTGGTGGCATTTCCCTTCCTTCACCGTGCTTTTCTTTTTCATCAGTGTAGAAGACTTGGGCTCAAGATATGACTTAGGTCCCACCTTCGTTTTCTTAGAGCCCTTGGCCATGCCCTTGCCCTTATGCACCATCAGTATGGGGCTGACAGGCTTGGCCTTCTTCATATTGATTTCGGCAGTTCTCAATATGCCTAGGAGTTCGGGCAGTGTCTTGTCTATCTCATTCATGTTGTAGTTCAAGACGAACTGCTCATAACTGTCCGGCAACGATTGCAGGATCAGATCTGTGGCCAACTCTTGACCAAGAGGAAAACCCAGCCTTTCAAGGTTCTCTATATACTCAATCATCTTGAGTACGTGAGTCCCTACTGAGTCTCAAACTCCCATCTTGCACTGAAACAATGCTTTTGTGATGTCGAACCTCTCTTGACGAGCCTGCCCTTGAAACATTTTCTTGAGATGCTCGTCAATCTCCTTGCACCCCATGTTCTCATGTTGCTTCTGAAGGTCAGAGTTTATAGTGGCAAGCATAAGGCATTCGACATCTAAAGCATCGTCAGTATACTTCTTATAAGTATCCTTCTCAGCACGGGAAGAGTTCCCGGTCGGCACCTCGGGGGCTTCTTCTTCCAAGACATAGAGCTTTTGCTCTTGCCTGAGAACAATTCTCAGGTTCCTGTACCAGTCCATGTAATTTGTCCCACTGAGCTTATCCTTCTCAAGGATGGCTCTCAGAGACAATGTGGAGTGTGACACACTTGCCATGGAATTCTACAAGAATTTATGCAGAATAAAATCAGTACCAAAATTTCAAATACAATTTATTTTAATTTGGACTTCAATTAAAACACTCCCACTATTTTATTCGAAATGATAGCCCTCACTAACAATTCAGAGAGTTCATGCGAGCTACTCTCTTAGTGGACAAGATCCGTATTTCACCAACACTATGAGTCCGCTTTGGCGTTCCTCTCACGATGCGGTTATTTAGGTAGGCAACGCTTGCCAATTGCATCCTCATGCAATTCTTGTATGGTTGGTGAATAACTCCTTATTCACATCCATCATATGGTGCATGCCAACCCTATGCCTCCAGGCACTCAACCTTTGAGATCACCTAGTTAAGCTGGACCCGATGTCGACAGTGGGATATCACAATTATCCGCTCGCACCCTTACCAAGATAGATTAATGCACCTTGCTTTGGCAAGCCCACACTTCATAGATCGAGGCAGGAAGAGTGTCATCCATCGGAAGGCATCCGAACACTTAATATTTGATGAAGGGATTTCAATTATAGGTTAACAATTAACCATGATCAACATTTGATCAATGTGCACATCCAAAGAAAAACAATAATTCTAAAACCACATGCATCACTTATGTGCACAACCTGACACTATCAACATTTGATAGAAGGAAGGGCTAAATCTGGACATCCAGAAACTTCCAAATCCTCAGATTTACATGCATTGGACAAAGGCAAAGACAACTCAACTTAAAGCAGTAGACAAGCTCATCTCTCTATGTTGGATTCAAAATCCAAAACAAAATCGAGGGATGGTTACTGCTAAGGAGACAACAATTTCTAACAATTAGAAATTACCACGAAATTCCAGAAGTTCTTGGCGGGATACCAAGACTAAATCTAGACATTTAGAACACTTCTAAATCCCTAGGTTTACACGCACTGGAAT
Source organism: Platanthera guangdongensis (assembly GCA_039583875.1). Lineage (NCBI taxonomy): Eukaryota > Viridiplantae > Streptophyta > Magnoliopsida > Asparagales > Orchidaceae > Platanthera > Platanthera guangdongensis. The sequence continues at coordinate 243,535,519 of CM077153.1, forward strand.
AACAAAACTTCCAAAACAACAATCATGGCCGCAACCTGGCTCTGATACCACTGTTGGGTTTCTCTATGAGGATGGCACAACGCTTGTGCACGCAGCGGAAAAATAAACATCAAGAATACCCAAAAGAAATGGGATCGTGCCATGACAGTTGAATCAAGAAGTAAACACACAACTAGGCCGAAATTACCTCGGTGGCGTTGAGTCACAACTCAACGGAGATGCTCCAAACTTTGTATTCCTGCTGGTGGCAAGTTCTACGTGGAATAATATCCATGTCTCTGCAGAAATCCACACGAGCGGGAGAACGCCGAGCTTTCCGTCGCACGGAAGATCGGGAAAATGATGACCGCACCTTGCTGTTCCACGGACTGCTAGGTCCGCGCCAAGAAGAGCAACACCAGCGATGATCGCCGGAGATGAGGAGGTCGACGGAGCAAACACGGCGGCGGCGGAACCCTTCCGTCGGCGGCGGGATTCGGGATCGGCGGAACGATCACGGAATGGCGGAACGCTTCTGTCGATTTCGATCGGCTGCCAAAAAAAGCATCAAGCCCGAAAACCCTAAGTGTTCTATTTATACTCAAAGTATAAAATAAACTTAGGAAAATCGCTATCCGCAGACCACCCCGAAAATAGGGTACCAGAATCGGTGAGTATCAGTCGGTGAGAATCGGCGAGAATCGGCGAGAATCGATCAGCGAGCATCACCATGGATCGGCGAGAATCAGAGTACAATACTCGTCGAGCCGCACTTGATGATACACGTCGAATCTCGCCGACCGTCGAGCCGCGGTCGATGATACTTGTCGAACTCGTCGATCGTCGAGAATCAGCATATTGATTCTCGACGATTCTCGTCGATCGGCGAGAATCAGAGAGACGATTCTCGTCGATCGGCGGGAATCAGAGAGAAGATTCTCGACGATTGTTATCGACCCTCGGACGACAATTCTTACCAGTCCTCCAAGGCAACATTTGCCCAACCCGACGATCCTTTAAGGCAACACTTTGCCGACAACCCCATTCAGGTCGGTGATTGGCAACCTTTACCAACACAGTCAATCATCCAACTTCTCCACATCTCTTATGTGCGACCCTGCAGGCCCATATCGCGTTGGTAGTGAGATTACATGTTTGATCACTTCCAGATCACAATGGTAACTCCAACAACTGTAGATGTGCCAGGGGGGTCCTATTTATAGGCAAGGTGAGGAGTGTGGTCACCGCCTAAGAGATAGCGTCACCACCCCCAGCCCGCGCGATAGCAAAACCCGTCCGCCGAGTCCGCATGGACTTAGCCGGATACCAAGGAAAACCGCCAGGAGCTAGGCATCCATTGACGAACCCTCTCCAGTCCGCCCAAGCTATGCGGACAAGGCATCAGCCCGCACAGCTCCAACCACTGCAGGACAGCAACCCCCTTCAATGGCAGTCTGCACCAACCCGAGGCAGTCCGCAGGACTCACACCTCAATCCGCCACAAGTCCACGACCAAAGGTAGACATCAACAGTCCGCCCGGTCACAGTGGACTTGGCGGATACCGCGGACACCATGGCCTTGGCATAAAGTGTGACCAAGTCCAAAACCATCAAGGGCCAATGCGAGCATGGCGGACTCAAATTCCCGTCCGCCAAACACCCAAGCACAGATCGCCATCAGTCCGCGAGCTCCTCACACTTCTGTCCAAAGCAGCAGCCAACCCCGGACTCCAAACCCAGTCCGACAATCGATCTCCACAGCAAATCGCCTATTGCGCCACCAGAGCTCGACAAGGCCTCAGCCAAGCTCTAAGCCCAGTCCGCAACAGCCCACACCGCGGACACTCCAGTCCGCAAGCTACCCGCGGACACGAGCCAGACCGCCTATCAGCACAAGCTTGTACCCGCGGCCACTGAGCAATGCACCAGTCCGCGAGCCTTTATCCGCTCAGGCCGCTCCTTGGCAAAGCCAATCAGCAAACACCCTATCCGCAGAAACCAGGCCGCATAGTCCGCGGACTCCATGCAACAAGCCGCTCAGAAGACAGCCGACTTTCCACTAGACCTTCCACCAGGCCGCACATCTCAGTCCGCCCAGTCCGCCCAGTCTGCCTAGTCCGCCAAAGCTGTCCGCCCCAGGCCGCCCGGCCTGTTCCGTCACCCACTTCCACTTTACAAATTTCAACACTCCCCCTTGAAGTGGGAAGTGGTGACCAAGCCCAGCAAGCTGCGCAAGCGTTCAAAGGGCCCCTTCGACAGTGGCTTCGTGAAGATGTCAGCAAGATTATCTTCACTCCGAACATGCCCGACCAGCAGAGATCCTTCCAACACCTTCTCCCTGATGAAGTGGTGATCAATCTCTATATGCTTGGTCCTGGCGTGACACACTGGATTGTTTACCAGTTTGAGAGCACTCTCATTGTCACCCCAGAGTAAAGTAGGCCCTTGCACTTCTTCATGAACATCCTCTATAAGCCTCCTCAACCAAACAGCTTCCCGAGCAGCCAAAGCCGAAGCCTTATACTCCGCCTCCGTGGTTGAAACCGACATCGAGTCCTGCTTCCTGCTACACCACGAGATGCTAGCTGAACCGCAAGTGAACACATAACCCGAAGTAGACCTTCGATCATCCGAATCACTACCATAGTCAGCATCCGTGTACCTGAGCAACGCAAACTCCGCATCCCTTCTATAGAGGAGTCCCATATCAGAAGAAGCCTTGACATACTTCAGAATTCCCTTTGCTTCCACTAGATGAGATTTCCTTGGTTCAGCCATGTACAGACTTACTCGTCCAACACCATAAGCAATATCCGGCCTTGTAATCGTCAGGTAAATCAAGCTCCCAACAAGAGCCCTGAACACTAAGGGATCATGAAGAACCCTTCCCTCATCCCGTCGAAGCTTCAGCCCAGATTCCAGTGGAGTAGAGCACTTCTTCCCTTCGCCCATGCCAAACCGCTTCGCAATGCGATCAGCATACCCTTTCTGGCTAATGAGAACCCCTCACTCCTTCCTCTCCACTTCCAGACCGAGAAAGTGATGCAACTCTCCCAAGTCTTTCATCTCGAAGCGTATAGCAAGCTCAGCCCTGAGCCTTGCTACTTCCTCCTCCGAATTCCCTGTGATGATCATGTCATCCACATACAGCAGGACCAAGACTCGTAGCTCTCCCTTCTTCTTGACGAACAAGCTTGAATCCGAGTTGGAAGCAAGGTATCCACAGAATTGCAAGTACTCTGCAATCTTCCCATACCACGCTCTAGGAGCTTGCTTCAACCCATAGAGATCCTTCTTGAGTTTGCAGACATAGTCCGGATGCTTTTCAGAGACAAAACCAAGCGGCTGATCCATGAAGATATCCTTGTCAATCTCTCCGTAAAGAAAGACATTCTTCACATCGAGTTGCCACAACCTCCATCCCTTGCAAGCAGCCAAGGCGATCACCACTCTTACAGAAGTCATCTTCGCAACTGGACTGAATGTCTCCTCATAGTCTTCTCCATACTGCTGTGAGAATCCTCTAGCGACCAGGCGATCCTTGAACCGATCAATGCTCCCATCAGCCTTCTTCTTCAACTTATACACCCACTTGCAAGTAACCGGAGTAATGCCATCAACCTTGGGCACAAGGTCCCAGGTTTCATTCTTCTTTAGAGCATCAATCTCTTCCTTCATGGCATCATCCCACTCCTTTACTCCAGTGGCCTCGTTGAAGTTTGCAGGCTCTCGCTCATCCAGAGGACCTGCAAAGAAGCAGAAGACAAAGCTCACTGCATTCCCATCACAGTACCGAGCCGGTGGCTTAACCACCCTCTTTGATCTCTGAAGACATGGCTCCTTGCTCACGGCTTCTATTGCTTCTTCGGGCTCCACTCCTACCTGGGGCAAGCATTGAGCAGTGCTCCCCCTGCTTCCTGAGCCGGAAGGCTCAGCCTTGGAGTTCGAAGCAACAAGAGCTGCTGGTGAAACAGCAAGCTCCTCTTCCAAGCCTTCGGCAGCCACCACCGGTGCTTCATCAACCTTGCTACTTCCGGTTAGCTCCACCGAGCCACCTCCATATGACGTCAGCTCGTCAAAGACAACATCTCTTGACACCACGAACTTCTTCGTCACAGGGTCCATGCATTTCCATCCCTTCTTCCGCTCATCATAGCCAACAAAGACAAGTTTCCTTGCCTTCGCATCCAGCTTTGTCCGTGAAGCATCCGGGACATGCACATAGCAAGTTGAACCGAACACCCTAAGGTGTCCAACACTCGGCTTCTCCTTCAGCAACAGCTCAACAGGAGTCTTCATGTTGATAGGGATGAGTGGCATCCGGTTGATAACGTAAGCAGCACAAGACATTCCCTCCGCCCAAAAGGACCTTGGGATATCTTTCGCATGAAGCCAGCATTTGCAGGTCTCCGTCAAATGACGGATCTTCCGCTCCGCTACCCCATTTTGTTGTGGAGTGTGGGCACACGTAAGCTCCCGTTGGATCCCGTGCTTCCTGTAGAAGTTAAAAAACTCGGAGGAGACAAACTCACCCCCGTTATCAGTTCTAAGCTTCTTAATCCGCAAGCCAAGCCGGCCTTCTACCAACTCCTTAAACTCCACAAACAAACGGAAGGCTTCCGACTTCTCCTTTAAGAAGTACACCCAAGTATACCTTGAGTAGTCATCAACCAAGACAAGCATGTATCTGCTTCCACCAAGGCTGACAGTAACCGTCGGTCCCATCAGGTCGCCATGAATGCACTCCAGTGGTTTCTTGCTCCTTGTTTGTGATTTATCAAACGGAAGACGATGTTCCTTACCGTATTGACAGCCCACACAAACATGCCCATCACCAAAGGAGGACAACTTCGGCAACCCCCTCACCAGACTTCTACTCGCCATCGCCTTCAGCTTGTCCATGCCAACATGCCCCAGCCTCTCATGCCAGATAGCAGCGCTATCATTGGCCCTCATCTTATCAACATAAGCATTGGTGGAAAGAACAAACAAGTTCTTCACCCTCCTCCCAACATGAGCAACATCAGCCTTCACCGCTGATACGTTGCGAAGGAACCTCACATCTGTTGGCCCAAACAGAACGTGATACCCAGCGTCCACCGCATTGGTCACCGAGAAGAGGTTTTTCTTCATGCCCGGCACGTGATACACACTCCTTAACGTGAGTGGCCCCTGATCACTACCCAAAGACACGACGCCCTCTTTCTCTACTGCATAAACAGTATTATCAGCAATGATAATAGCTTCATTACCTGAGTAAGGCTGCATGGAGGTGAACTTTGATTTGTCTTCGGTGAGGTGATGACCACACCCGGAGTGCACGATCCACTCGCTGTTGAAGTCCTCAGCAGACAAGGCCCGGACACAAGTGCCCGTCATGAAGGCTCCGCCCCATCCTGCTTCTTCACTTCTCGATCAAGCTTCCTCCTTTCCCGCAGCATGCCCAGGCTGCAGTTTGACCTTGCAGTCCCGCTTGAAGTTCCCTCGCTGATGACACCGGTAGCACTTCAGATTCTTCTTCCAGTCCTTAGGAGCATTGCTCCTCTCCGGTGGATAAGAAGTTGAAGTCTCCTTCTCAACAGCGGCCTGCACCTTCTTCTTCTTCTTCCCTTCCCATCCTTTCTTCTTACCTGAGAAGAGAGCTTCGCTGCCTTCCTGATTCAGATTCACTCCAGCCATCTGCCTTGCTAAGCTCCCCTGCGAGGCAAGCAGATTCTCCAGCTCCAGCAACGACGGCTGAGTAGCCCACCCTTGAACAGATGTGACAAAGGCCACATACTCCTTCCGCAAGCCGCGGATAATGTGCCTTTTTCATCTTGGCCTCAGAGATAGGCTCATCAGGATCCAGTGCCGACAGCTCAGCGCACAAGCTCTTCATCTTTAAGAAGTACTTGGAGATGGAAAGGTCTCCCTGAGTTGCCCTGGCCAACTCATTCTCCAGGAACTGAAGCCGAGCCACATTCTTCCTATTGAACAACTCATCAATGATTGTCCAAATATCAGCAGCCGACTCACACCCAACGATGTGATCAAACAGTTTTGGAGACACGGCTCTCTTCAGAATGAACTCCGCCTTAGCATTTGTTCTTCTCCAGAGCCTAACCTGCTCAGCAGTACCGAACGCAGCAGTAACTTCCTGTCTGTCGTCACCACCGACGACTTCCCACAGCTCCTCGCCAAGAAGATAACTCTTCATGCACGACTTCCACTTCTTGAAGTTAGTCGGCGTTAAGAGTTCAATGCCAAGACCTCTTGCAAAACTTCCTTCCATTTCAACACCTGTTGGTCACCTTTCAGAAGCTCCGAGCAACAACACAGGTTGATCACCACTCAATCACTGAGTAACAACACTGGCTGACTTCCGCTCACGCAACTGAACCTCAGAAACCTCGCTTTGATACCATGTTAAAGTTTCTCAACGTGGTCAGCAAGATAGCCCAAACGCCAAATTAATATCTTCGAAACTACCCAGTTCTCACGTTGAACCAGCGGAAACCAAGGAATAGAGGTAAATCCCAACACACAATGGAGGCACAAGCAGGTCTATTAAACATTCACTTCTTTACAAACTGAGGTATACATAGCGAGACATGATTTCGCTAGTATAACAGCTGAAAACAGAAAGCACAAAAACAAGCCGGGCGGACAGCACCGGAGTCCGCCGAGACCGCGAGGTCGCCGAGGTCGCCGAGTCCGCTGAGATCGCCCGCACTTAGCTGCAGTCCGCCGAATCACCACGGAGTCCGCCGAAGCCGCGAGGCCGCGCGGACACACCGTTATTCGCCTCCTGCTGAACCTGAACTGAGGAACACCCCTACCCGCCTGAAGCCGGCGGACAGGTTATTGAAGCTGGCAAAGTTGAAACAGAACTGACAAGCTGCAGAGCGACCTCCTGCTGAGTCCGCAGAGACCGCACACTTCCAAGCACTTGACCGAAGTCACAGCCAAACTCCTGGCTCCTTGAAGCTATCCGCGCGACCTGCACACAGCAAACCGCCAGCCTGAAACAATCCGCGCGGACTGGCAAACACAGACCGCAGCTCCTTGCACACCCCAACTTACTGTTCACTCTAGTTACTTAGGTTACTGTAGATGTGTCAGGGGGGTTCTATTTATAGGCAGGGTGAGGAGTGTGGTCACCGCCCAAGAGATAGCGTCACCACCCCCAGCCCGCGCGATAGCAAAACCCGTCCGCCGAGTCCGCATGGACTTAGCCGGATACCAAGGAAAACCTCCAGGAGCTAGGCATCCATTGACGAACCCTCTCCAGTCCGCCCAAGCTATGCGGACAAGGCATCAGCCCGCACAGCTCCAACCACTGCAGGACAGCAACCCCCTTCAATGGCAGTCCGCACCAACCCGAGGCAGTCCGCAGGACTCACACCTCAATCCGCCACAAGTCCACGACCAAAGGTAGACCGCAACAGTCCGCCCGGTCACAGCGGACTTGGCGGATACCGCGGACACCATGGCCTTGGCACAAAGTGTGACCAATTCCAAAACCATCAAGGGACAATGCGAGCATGGTGGACTCAAATTCCCGTCCGCCAAACACCCAAGCACAGATCGCCATCAGTCCGCGAGCTCCTCACACTTCTGTCCAAAGCAGCAGCCAACCCCGGACTCCAAACCCAGTCCGCCAATCGATCTCCACAGCAAATCGCCTGCTGCGCCACCAGAGCTCGACAAGGCCTCAGCCAAGCTCTAAGCCCAGTCCGCAACAGCCCACACCGCGGGCACTCCAGTCCGCAAGCTACCCGCGGACACGAGCCAGACCGCCTATCAGCACAAGCTTGTACCCGCGACCACTGAGCAATGCACCAGTCCGCGAGCCTTTATCCGCTCAGGCCGCTCCTTGGCAAAGCCAATCAGCAAACACCCTATCCGCAGAAACCAGGCTGCATAGTCCGCGGACTCCATGCAACAAGCCGCTCAGAAGACAGCCGGCTTTCCACTAGACCTTCCACCA